>MU190413.1:0-14893 GCA_016904865.1 Pissodes strobi
TAGCAGTTCAGAAGTGATGTGTCACTTAATGTTCGGGAATATTCTATATTGACTGTTAGTCGTAACACGCTCCCATTCTGTTTAATTATGCAATAAGTGACGACATGCTTAAGATAGTTGAAACAGCTTGTCAATAAAATGACGTCGGGTTTAATTATTAAGAATAATTAATTGTAGATCTTTTAAAAATATTGAGGGTTAAGTCTGTTCTTAGTTTTTGGACGAACTAATAGAGGTCGTGATTACTTTAGGGTTAAAACAGCTAGAACCAATGCTAACCCATACTTATCTAATAACTGTTTTAACCTTGTTATCTTTATTTGGCAACACCGAATACTTAGTGCAGTGATTTTGTCAGACCTCGCAGACAATATGCTTTAATATCTTAAGATCACGATCTTGATGACATTGAAAGTCATACATAAGTAATACAATAAAAATTTTTGAAATCAACTAGATGATAGAAAACAATATATAAAGAAATAATATATTTAATAATGTTTAAACTATTACACAATATCTTAAATATCACCATTAACTAATTATGCTTTTTAAATGAAAGTAATTTTTTATACTGAACAAATATTCTGCAAACGAAGTATGTTAAGTAGTCAAATTATTAAGTTATCTATAGTGGCCCAAGATTATGACTTTACTGGTATTTTTCCAAACAAATCCAAATACCTAGCAACTGACCTAATTTGCTTAGGTAAAAACTAATTTTGACACTGCCAAATTTGAAGTGAAAAGTGGGTCTGGGTCAAAGAAAATTGCATGTAGCAAATATAGATAAAATGAATTTCAAAATAATTGTCTTTAGTAATGCGACTTTATTACGGTATCTAGATAGGTACTGCTATCAGTTTTATTATGACGCACCTGAATTTACTGTTAACACCAATAGATTTCTATGTACCAGATTAAAATTGTTTGAAACAATTTAGGTACTGCGACACTATCCCACAACCTTTTACTTATCTTATTCGAGATGAATTTTCCATTGTAAAACAAAACTCAATTTTCAATTTATTTGCCATTAAAATTCTATAGTTATTAAATTATCTCAGTCTTGATTAATCCTGATCTAATTTAGAGTAAGTTGGACGTGGTTATACAGTGTTCAAAAATAATGATAATTTAAGAATAAGTGGAGAACTCCCCATTATAAATCATTAAACCCCTATATGTTATAAGTGATTACTGAGATTTGAGTGAAGCACAAACTACAAAAACATATAGGCCACCGTCATTTATGAGAAAACTGTACTAAACGTTTTTTCTTATTCACTTGCAATCTTGCAAATGATATGTTACTATCTATCTAAACTGTTTTAAGTTTTCGATACAAAAAAGGGCGTAAGCGCATGTTGTCATTTTTTCAAAAAAAGATAAAATAAAATATATCCATACCTTTTCTGAGCATAACTTCTTTCATTGCGTCAGTATAACCTTCAAAAGGATCTGAATTCGAAATATTATCCAAAGATTTTGATATTTTTCCATTCAAACTTGCCTGCCCATTTGACGTTTTTTTGCTTGGAACTTTATTCCTTCTTCTTTCAGTTATGAAATTCGGTGGTTCGTCCTCACTATTATCAGTTGTTGCCTAAAAACATATATTATTAGATTCATTTAGAGCTTGCTTGAGTAACTGTGAGATAAAATTTGCACTTGAATTTGAAATCAATGATCGATTAATCGAAAATGATCGATTATTTTAAGAACCGAAAATCTATTGCGACAAATTTTATTTATATTGCCCACCTCTACTATAGCGGTGGGCAAATGATCGATGTCGATTAATAAATACAGATATTAGATTAAAACAATTCGAATGATCGGGTAATTGAAAAAGATCAATTATTTGGATTATCCGAATTTCGATTAATCGAAAATATTCCATTCTTTTTTAGAACTGAAAATCGATTATGCATTATGGCCCACTGAAGACACCCATCATTTATATCATTAAAAAAAGTCAATATTAAGACAATTGCAAAAAAGTAATAGGAATGATAAATATCCATATAACTAATAATTAAAAATCTTATTCCCTCAATTTACGAATTTTAATTTTTTGCGCAAATGTTCAAAATCTCTTTAAGATAGACTTGTTTCACTGCCTGGCGATCTGGAGCGAATGACTAACGTCACATGCTGCAACTCTGCGAAGCAGCAGAAAATAAAAAAATACAAGATAATAGATTCGTTCGGGTACTCGGTTTGTTGACCACCCATTATGTCGTGTTCGTATAATTTATTGTTAGTTATATAGTTGCATTGTATTGTATATTGAGAGTTTGAAAGGTTTTATAATACATGAATGGCAATGGTTTGTGAAATAAAATAGATAAGTCTCATTCAAAATTTTTAATGTTTAATTTTAATTTCATATTTATTCCTATAGAAATCAACAATTAAATATGACCATCTTAGATCATGAGTGGCATAAATCCTAACTAATAACACGTATACTTTTTCGTTAGATCTCGTACCAAAGTGCGAATACAATAATTATTTTCGATTTCTGGTAAAAAATACAATCAATCTTATTCTGTTTATCCGAACCTACCCCTTCCATTTCATCATCATCCTGCACAGCCACTTCCTTTTTGGGCCGTCCCCTTCTTTTAGGCTTAGGCGTCTCGTCACTATTTTCCTGGTTTTCAGAAGGTTTGACCTTTTTAGTTTTATTAGGTAAAGGCGAACTAGACCTTTTTGAAGGGATTTTGCCCTGAACAAATTGTAGTGACGTGCCAATAGAGCCACCGCCTTCTTTTACCCCAGACATAAAAATAGTCCGAATTTTTCTATAGTCGGGTTCTGAGTCAAACTTCAAGGATTGTAAATAGTTCATATAATGAACAATGGCCGCTGAAATTAAAATGTGAAAATATTTGAAAGACTAGACGGTTTTCACTTTATTTAAATGTGATTTGAAAAATTATGATACAGTTCAAAATGTACACTAGACAGTAGATTTATTATAACTATATTAATAAAGGAAATATAGGTGTTCAATTAGTGAGTTTGGTCAATACCGAGTTAGAATCCCGAAGTAGGGGAGATAATTTTACATACACCTTTGCCGTTAATTTTTGCTCTTCTGCCTTGTTTTGGCCACTCCCTTGCATTTGCGCATTTTAATACTGTCGCTTTTTTGCTTATTGATTTTTTTTTTTCTATAGAATAGTTAATGCAAATTAAATTTAAATTTAAATTTATAGGTATTTAGGGTATTTTATAGGTATTAGTTAATTTATAGTTTTTGTTAAGGTCTATTTCACACAAACACGATCATTGAATCGTGTTTAGTGTATCGGTTTTTGTATAATCGCGAAATAGTCCCTATTTGCAATTACTAATATTAATATTGTATTATAATTAATTGTTAACTTTTGTGCAAATAAAAATTTTTTGAATTTGAATTTGAATAATGTCTTTTATATCCGTGTTTGCAAAATTTGATAATATATTATTCAAAGGTAATTTATGGTAAGGGTAGCGACTTCTGTAGTGGATGATCTGAAAATATCAATTCTAAGATCCGTAAACTAGTTCTGTTCTACTGAATCGATATCGCAGCCGAAAAAGCAGTACTAGACCGCCGGTACTGCAGTGGTCGAACAAAATTTAAATGTGTCGCAGACAGCTAACTCGCCCTCATTAAGAGCCGAAATGTTCGCAAAACTAAAAAGTTTCAGATATCAGACATATATCATATTAGTTTACCGAATAAAGATATTCCGTAAACTTATTAGAAATAAAGAGCTCGAAAAAACTCTTCTGCATAAGGTGTAGTTTTTGAATAAACCAATCCTAAAGTTTTGAGATACGTTTTTAAAACTTTTTGAAGCTTTTTAGCCAAACGAATATCGCAAAAAATTAAGTTCGTATTATTTTGAAAAACTTTCTGTTCAAAATTTCAGGTAAATATGGCGAAAACTATATTTGCCTTTTACACCATTGGACAATTTAACAACTGCAAACTTGACAGATTGCAAAAACTTTCATTAGTTATATTTTCACCTGGACCAAAGCGTTCTCTATTACAGGTTAAAGTGGCGTAAAAAGCAAATATTTACCCTAAAAAAGTTCTGAATTAAATGCTCCGAATCGTACTTCTTTTCATATGACTGTTTAGTCAATGTGTAATCAAAGGCTAAATAAATAAATAAAAATCACCATTTAATACTTAGACTATGTATCAATTTAGTTGGATAGCAGCAAGCAGCAAGAGAGATAATGCGACATCAAAATTTTTTGTTTGCATAATGACGCATAAGGAATGGTCGAGTGTTGGCTTAATATAGATTTGCAATTCCGCAAAGCAAAATCGATGTGATTACGATTAACTTTTTGCATGGCCATTTAGCATTTTGGGAACAAAAACCCATTGTTCAAAGATCCGCGATGGTACTTATATGGAAGCACATTTTCTAAAACAAATAAACTACAAAGTTAGTTTTGAAATTGTATTATAACCTGGTCCTGGTCTTCACTAACTGCCTGTTTTGTATAATAAAAAAATAAGCAATGAACAGACATTCGCTTGATATTCCACACAGAGAGCAGTACAAAAGAAGGACCTGCTCATTTAAGTACCCAATTAAATATTTAGAGCTTTAACAGTTTAGAAACCTGATACTTTTTTGTCAAATGCTGAAACATAAGAATGATTGCCTCTACAAATACAAGATTGTGAACATATGAAATTAATGTGCAGGAATTATATCATATCACCTATGTTTAAAAAAGACATGAGCTTACTTGGGGGCGATTTGTTGCCAAAACAAGCCTTCATCATTTTTGGCACTGTAGACATACATTCTTCTTTGCTCTTTTGCACTATTTTAGGATCACTGAGACGACTCTCCCAGGGCAGTTTACATCCCAACCATTGGATTAAATTATAAGCTAAAATTTCCAGATCGCCCCTTCGTGTTTGAACTGAAAAAAAAAATAGCTGCTTAAATACAATAATTCCCAGAATATCTTTGGCTCTTTTCTTGTTATGGTGCAAAAGAGAATGGCTTTGTGGAGTTATTTTGCTAAAATTTTGTTCATACAATAGGGAAATATAACATTTTCCTGCATTTTTATTTATAATTATGCACAAAAATCATATAAATGATTACTACGTCGTTGTAGTATAACCGAAATATAAATAGTATTGCTTTAGGTCACAACTCTCTATAATAGTCTCTGAGCCTTCGACAGACACCATAAGAGATTTCGAATCGAAATTAAAATGCAGTCGGTTGCGAAGGATTACTAGATATACAGTTGATGAATACATCTATGACATTTTATGAGTTGCTCTGTATTGCTTAAATATGTATTTGTTTGGTTTAAACTTATTCTAGAGCAATCACTTTTAACTCATTATTTTATTCTGTATCAATGATTAACACCATATTTATTTTATTATCATGTGTAGTTTATTACGTACAGTTTGTAAAATTGAAACTGTTGTTTGATAAATGTTTGCTGTCTGTATACTACGTATTTGTTTGCTCTTTTATTATTAAGTTCCTTTTTATTTTCACAATAATAATCAATCATAATTCTGATGTGAATAATTGAATTTATAATAATTATTTACATCACATAGATGAATCAATTATTATTATTGTGAAAATTAAAATATACATTTCTTTGTATACTTACCACCATGATGGGCGTCCCTGCTCAAGAACTCAATGGTTCCATCATGAGCTTTTTTAGGATTCGGTTTAAATTCTTTTTCCGTTGTAAACTTTGCGGCCAAACCAAAATCAACTAAATATACCTGCTTGTTTTTAGTTTCTTTTGTGGCACCCAAAAGTACATTTGCAGCCTTGATGTCGGCATGTACGTATCCACGTTGATGAATGTATTCCAAAACATCTAGCTAAAAGTGTTATAGTTCAGCCATGATCATCAGAACTAGATTTAGGTAGATCAGGTGCAGAGGTACCTACCAACTGTAAACCAATTTTAAAAACTGTATCTATTGGAAAAGCTTGATCGTTATCTTTATACAACTTTAAGAGATCAGTGGAAAACTTCTCCATTATCAAAAACCTATATTTTTCTCCCTTGTACTCATGTGATCCAGAGCCAAAATAAACTGGCATTCCAAAACTTTTCAGACCTTTTTCTTTCTTAAAATTTTCAACTGAAATAAATATTATATTAATTGTGCCAACTTAATTAAATATTATACTTAGTATTTCCATGAGTAATATATTGTTTTCCATTATCATAGCTTAAATATTTTAACAAGGATCATATTAAATCTTGGAATAAAATGACACTTCCAAATAGTACAGTAATCAATCACAGTTTCAACAAATGCAATATTACACTCCTAATACAGTAAATGCAAGACTATGAATTAACCTGACATCAATAACAAAATACAACACAAACAACAGTAAGTAAAATATATAAATACTCAAATTAATTTCCAAACAAGGCAGGTACATGTTGCGACGGAAATGCAAGGTACTATGGACATAAAACAGTCCTTGAACGAATAGCCATACTAGTTAGATAAAAAAAACAATCCATAATCCGGTTTGAGGCACTATTGTGCCCAACATCAGTGCGATATCCGTGTACCGAAAATGGATCAATTAGTGTTTAGTGACGGCGCGGCGTTCGAAAATTGATCAAAGCGAGTAGATCATGGCAATCAATCTCATTCGGGATGTTTTTATAACCAAACAGTATTGGTAGGAAAATTCGTCGGGTCTCCAGACTATCTAAGTCCAGAAGAGTCAGGCGTTGGCACCAAGGAGAAGTTACTTCTTTAGATGTAAAGTTTCCTGAGTAGGAAACTGACAAAGTTGGTCTGAACACGTTCAATCCTAGCAGAATCGGTTTTATAGAAAGGAGACCAAACAATACAGCAATATTAAAGGTGGCTCTGCACTAATGAGTAATTAAGTATCTTTAAAACTTGATTTTAGTGCAATCAAAGCAAGTTGTCATAATGCATTCAGCCATCCTGAATGATTTGGAGATTACATTACTTATATTTATTATCGAAGATGACTCCAAGACCAAGCACACTCTGGAAAGGCTTATATTAGAAAGAGAGGTATCAAATAAAATTGTTTTTTTCTTGCGAGTAAATGTCATAACCTTACACTTCGATAAGTTCCTCTTCTAGCACACCAGTCGGATATTTTAGATTTCACGTTGCAACTAAAAACAATCGTCCTCGCTGTAAATCCTTTTGTATACTATTAAGTCCCCATATTACATAAAGTGTGTATCGATAGTGTGGATATTAATGAAGATTTAAAGCATGTGAACCTTGTTCACATTTACCAGTTGAGTTCTACGGTCAAGGTAGCTTGCCAACCAAGAAAGGACCTCTTTGCGGTTAGCACCGTTCCTGCTTTAAGCACTGTGGTAAGCTGGCGATACGACCTATCTAAATGCCGATCCGCATTCAAGCATCTTATCGTGATTTTTCAACTGCAGCAAAATTGCATCACACTTCTTGGCCTGATCACACTCATCATGCAACTTTAATCAGATTGCATGCATTTTTTTTCTGCTAAACAGAACATTAGTCGATAATCCACGTAATAATAATGTTATAGGTTGGACTCTTCGTGTATTACATAAGGCTTATCAAATTGAAAACAGGGCCCATTTCAATTTCCACTTGATATCGGAAACTTTTTACTTAAATTAATAATCTCGTTTAATTGCTAATATTGTATAAGGCAATCAAGAGATGGGATGAGGGTTAGGAAATTGCATATTGTATTTGACAAGACATACTACCGACCATTACTAACAATCCTCTCTTGCCAAATCCGGCTGGCACTCTAACAAGGATCTTTTCAACAGGATTCAGGTCTGATTGACGTTTAGGGTATTCTGACTTCCAAAGCTCACTAACAGAAAAACTAATCAAAAATAGTTAACTAGCCTTCCATGTGCATCATTTCTCACTTTCCTTTGACAATTTGGTACCCATCTTGACAACTTTAAGGTCTCTCAAAGATTTTATCAAATTTTAAATTTAAATCTGGAGTGAGCATTTTTTAAAGACACCATGCACCAGGTAATCATAAATTCAGTGGAACTCTTATATTTGTATAGGGTGTTCCAAATGCCCAACACAAAATAATTTTTGCCCTATGCCCCTGTTATATAATATTGAGAACGCTGCTGTCAGATGCTCTGTGGTGGCTACTATCGCAAGTTTCCCCTGATAGCGGGGAAGGTACTGGTGGGCCCACCTTCATCCCTTCGAACTGAGAGTCCCAGAGGAAAGACTAACCTTAACAAGTAGTGGAGTAGATAACCCAATCCACTTGGCATCCCTAAACTACAGACAAATACCAAAGTGTATATAAACTGGTCAACATTAATTTGGCCCAAATCAATTTGGGCCAAATTAAATTTCTTGAACGAGATTTGCGGATTTTCAAAGCGCGTTTCTTCTCGACTGAACTGCATGTCACAAATTTTCGGTAGGATTGCCATTATCATGGGGTGGTAAAAGGCTTGCAAAAAAGCAAAAAGTTTGTGTGTGTGTGTCATTTTGGCAAAACATTGTTTTATTCGTTACAAAGGTAATATCAGCGAATAGTAACTACGATAAAAAGGCCCACTCAATGGCCAGAGAGCGCTACAAAGGAATCGTCGTTTATTTCCTTCGTTGCCTGGTAACGATCGCCGAACTTCGCCGCACACAGGTTGAATTTAAATAAAAGCTGGCCATAAACGATATTTCCGTTTGCCGTATATTTAATCAAATTTGAAATTTTTTATAGCACTCTAATACTCTAGTTGGCTTTGTAAAAACACAATTGATATCTTTTGAATTGTTTGCAGCGCCCTGTCAAACTTACGTTATGGTTTTTTTTATTATTATCACCAAATAAATATTTTGATAAAGTTTGTATTCAACTGGCTGTTTCAAAAATCTGTTAATTTTTTTAATTAGTTATTATTGATAACAATACTAAAGGTGTGTAATAACTAATATTTAAAAGATTTTGATTTTGTGTTAATGATTTCACCATATTTCCGAATACAAATATTCTGACAAAAGACATCAAGAAGAAAATGTTGTTCGAATTTGCCCCATCTTTTAATATTTGATTAAATTTTGGCGTTTTGGGTGATTTTAAAATTGGTTAAAGTTTTCGCACAATATTTTTACTGTATATTTCATTCCTATTTTGTCATACAACACAACTAAAAAACAGCGATATTATATTGTCACGACTAACAACCATCCGAACGTTTTTGTGCTACCCTATAGAACTAGCCACCCCGCCGTGCCCCTCGCTTCTCTGTCTGTATGAATCATCGACCGGCCCGCCGCGAAGTTACGGGAAAGCTGGAATTATCTCGATGTCCTCGTCGAGATCATATAGAGTGGCCTTGGAATACTTCCCGAATATTCGTGATAGATTTGAGATTATATATAAGCAGACCTAAGTCAGTCGGTTAGTTAGTTCAGTTAATCATTGAGTGTTGAATAGATATTAGTGGTAAAGTTATAAGACTAGTTTAGTGAGTTAAATTGTATACAGTGGTAGTGAATAAAGAGAGTATTAGTTGAAAATAGCAAAGTTGTAATTCTGTTAAGAACCCACGGGAAAAACGTAACATTTGGTGGTGTCAGAAGTCGGATTGTGAAAGGACCGGACTTGTGAAGTATTTTTCGAGGAAAGAAAAGTAAGTCAACGAGACCGTTTGGTTGGTGGATTCTGTGAAAATTTTATAAAATTCTATGGTCAATACGAGGCAACAAGCGGCAGAAATGGAACAAATAAATAAAATGTTGGCCGATTTTATGGATAATTTAAATGCTGAGAGGCGAGCGGATCGGGAAGAGGATGAACGTAGAAGGCAAGTGGATCGGAAAGAGGAAGAACGTAAAAAGCAAATAGAACAGGACCGGCTTCAGAAAATTTTACAAGACCAGGAAGATAAGAGGCAAGCAGAACAGGACCGTCTTCAGAAAATTTTAAAAGACCAGGAAGACAAAAGGCAAAAAGAACAGGACGACCGGCTTCAGAAAATTTTGCAAGACCAAGAAGACAAAAGACAAGCGGAACGGGAACAGGAGGAACGTAGAAGGCAAGCAGAACAGGACCGGCTTCAGAAAATTTTAAAAGACCAGGAAGACAAAAGGAAAAAAGAACAGGACGACCGGCTTCAGAAAATTTTACAAGATCAAGAAGATAAAAGGCGAGCAGAACAGGACCAGCTTCAGAAAATTTTACAAGACCAGGAAGAGAAAAGGCAAGCAGAGCAGGACCAGCTTCAGAAATGGATGCTGGATGTAATTGTAGGCGAGCAAGGAAAATTACAGAAAATATTGGACGGACAAAATGAGAAATTTGAAAAAGAAGTAGACAATATACAAAAGGAAATGAAAAATCTTCAGGCAGAAGTTACCAGACTAAAAAATCAAGGACCCACCGAGAGCAGGATATTCGCCACAGGACAAAATATAAAACCTCCAACGTATGACGGTCAAACATCTTGGACAATGTACAAAAGACAATTTGAAGCCGCTGCTGTTGCCAACGGTTGGAATAATGAAGAAATGGCTACATCACTAGTGGTAGCGCTTCGTGGGTCTGCCCTAGAACTACTACATACCATTCCCATCAGTCAACAAGGGAAATATGACATACTCGTAGCTGTCCTGGAGAGACGATTTGGCGACCAACATAGAAGACAACTGTATCAGGCACAAGTTAAGTCCCGACATCAGAAGCCTGGTGAAAACCTGCAAGAGTTTGAGGCAGACATTAGACGTCTCATTCAATTGGCCTACCCGGGAGCGACAGAGGAATTTCAAGAGGAACTTGCTGCCCAATATTTCGTGGATGGTATTAGAGATCCAGAAACTCAGAAAATGCTACGCCTAGCCAAATTTGATAATAGCAACGAAGCTTTGGGTCGAGCCCTAGAAATCGAGGCGGCCTGTAACATCTCCAAGCCAAAAATCAGGGCCGTATCCATCCAGGAAGAAAAGCCGACAAACAGCTGTGAATTAAATGAGATGGGTGAAATTTTGAAGAAATTAACGGAAGTTCTTCAGGCCACGGCGAGATTCCGGGAGCCAAGGGAAGATAGGACACGTAACCGAAATACATCAAATCAGTGCTATAGATGTGGCAGGACTGGACATTTCAAAAGAGACTGCCGAGTACAACTACGGTCTAGATCTCCGTCCAGAGACGCTAGGGCCCCCAAGTCAAATCAGGAAAACTTCAATTAGTCAACATTGCGGGGCGGGTGTTGGCTAAAGAAGATAAAGCCCCCAGGATCGTCTCCATAAAAAGCCTAGGAAAAGCCGCCGACAGTCTAACAATTACAGGAAAGATCAACGAAAGAGCTATAACAATTACTGTTGACACTGGTGCGGCGGTATCTTTGATAAGGTCCAACAGAGTGAATAGAGTAGAAGTTCTACCCATATCAAAGAATGTAGTTTTGCGTACAGTTACCGGTGAGACAGCTGAAGTACTTGGGGAAATGTATATCGAACTTCAACTGGGACGAATTAAACTGCACCACACAGTGTTAGTCGCCGACATCGAGGACGAATTTATTTTGGGGATGGATCTCATCGGTCAACATGGATTCTCTTTTGACAACAAGCTTAATCTTCTGAAGTTTGGCACCGAAGAGTTCGTCCTCAACAAAACAGACGATGGCACACCGACTAAAGTAGTGGCGACATGTACTGTCAGAATAAGCGGAAATACCGAGCAGATAATTTTTGGGAAATTGGAGAAGGATTTTGGAGGCTGCATCGGACTTATCCAACACCACGATTTGCCTTGCAAACACCTCGTAGGCAAAGCACTAGTCAAAACCGACGGCGAAATACCGATAAGGATAGCAAATATTTCATCCAATTCCATCAAAATCAATAAAGGAGATGTAATAGCCACTTGCGAGCCGGTGCAGTGGGTAACCAGTTGCGAAACGCAGTCAGAAGTAACACCCTCAACATCACCTAAGGAAGTCCTAGAACATTTCCAGAAGTCGTGGCAACATCTGTCTTCCGAAGAACTGAAGAGAGCTACACAATTTATCAAAGAGCAGAGTACAGCCTTTGAAAAGAAAAATGGCATGACCGGAAGAACGAACATCATAAAACATAAAATCGACACTGGGAGTGCTCACCCCATACGGCAGCATCCTCGGAGGTTACCAGTGGCGAAGCAGCAAGAGGTTACCACATTAGTGGATAAAATGCTTGAAGATGGAATTATTGAAGAGTCATCAAGTCCATGGTCATCTCCTGTTGTCTTAGTCACCAAGAAGGATGGGACTACCAGATTCTGCGTGGACTATAGAAGGCTCAATGACGTCACCAAGAAGGACAGCTATCCACTTCCCAGAATTGACGACACGTTGACGACACTAGCAGGTTCTCATTGGTTCTCAACACTCGATCTAAAGAGCGGATACTGGCAAGTAGGCATTGACGAACAGGATAAGGAAAAGACTGCCTTCTCTACCGGAAGTGGTTTATATCAGTTTAAAGTTATGCCCTTCGGACTATGCAATGCCCCCGCTACTTTTGAGCGTCTTATGGAAGTTGTTCTACGAGGCCTCACTTGGAAGACATGCCTGGTCTATCTTGATGATATAATGGTAATGGGAAAAACTTTCGAAGAGCACCTACAAAACCTGCATGAAGTTTTTACTAGGATCAAGAATGCTCAGCTCTTACTGAATCCAAAGAAATGTTTTCTCTTCCAACAAAAAGTTGAATTTCTCGGACACGTCGTGTCATTAGAGGGAATTCAAACTGATCAACGAAAGATAACAGCAATCAAAGACTGGCCTCTTCCTCGCGACAAACACGAACTGCGGAGTTTCCTGGGTTTATGTACTTATTATAGAAGATTTGTCGAAGGATTTGCAAATATAGCTGCACCTTTACATAAGCTCACTGAAGAACGAGCAAATTATAACTGGGATCGTAACTGTGATTCTGCGTTCAGCAAATTAAAAGCGGCTCTATGTTCTAGTCCAATATTGGGATATCCGGAACAAAAGGGTAAATTTGTATTGGACACAGACGCCAGCAACACCGGCATCGGAGCAGTTTTATCTCAAGTACAAGCAGGAGAAGAACGGGTTATCGAATACTACAGTCGAACACTTTCGAAACCTGAACGTAACTACTGTGTAACCCGAAAAGAGCTTTTGGCAATAGTACGGTCTGTTGAGCATTTCCATCAATATCTATATGGGCAAGAATTTCTGATAAGGACTGATCATGCAGCACTTAAATGGCTTTTGGATATGAAACAACCTGAAGGACAGGTAGCCAGGTGGCTTGAAAAGTTACAACAATATAACTTTAAGGTTAAGCACAGAGCAGGGAGATTGCATAATAATGCAGATGCTTTATCCAGGAGACCATGCGCGGATAATTGTAAGCATTGCCAAAGAGTAGATCAACGAGAAGGAATTACTCCTGTTAGGCTAACGAAATTTGAGGTTGATCAGCAGTGGACCACCGAGCAACTTAAAAAGGATCAGCTTGAAGATAGTGAAATAGCACTATTGCTAAGAGCCAAAGAAGAACATCAACCAAGACCAAGCTGGAGCGAGATATCAACTAAAGGACTTGCTTTTAAAACTCTGTGGGCTCAGTGGGACTCCCTGGTGGTGGAAAATGGACTTCTTAAACGAGCCTGGGAAAGCGCCGATGGAAAAGTAGTGAAGACACAGTTAGTGGTACCAAGGAGGAAGATATCGGAAGTTCTGGAAGAAGTTCATAATGGAAAGTCTGGTGCTCATCTCGGAGTGAACAAAACGATTGACAAGATTCGCGACAGATTTTACTGGGTCAACTACTGCCAAGATGTGAAATCGTGGTGTCGGCAGTGCTCAACTTGTGCCGCAAGCCAAGGGCCCAAAACAAGATCTAGGGGCAAAATGAAACAGTATAATGTGGGCCCACCGTTTGAACGTATCGCCATTGACGTAGCTGGCCCTTTTCCAGAAACAAATAATGGTAACAAGTACATTTTAGTGGCAATTGACTACTTCAGTAAATGGCCTGAAGTCTTCGCAATCCCCAATCAAGAAGCTGTTACCATAGCAGAGGTCCTTGTGAATAACCTATTCAGCAGATTTGGTGTTCCGTTAGAGCTGCACTCAGATCAAGGACGCAACTTCGAATCCAAGATTTTCCAGAAAGTCTGTGATTTACTCAACATCCATAAAACACGGACTACCGCCTTACATCCACAATCAGACGGCATGGTTGAAAGGTTTAACAAGACCATTGAAGAACATTTGTCAAAGGTCGTAGATGAACATCAGAAGGATTGGGACCAACACATACCACTATTTTTAATGGCCTATCGATCAGCAGTCCATGACACGACAGGACTAACACCAGCCATGGTTTTATTTGGAAGAGAACTCCGCTTACCCTGCGACCTATTATTCGGAACGCCAGACAACCAGGATATGGAAATTCAAGACTACGCGGACTCCCTTAAGGAAAAGTTACTATACATCCATGAATTAGTCAGAGGAAACACGGAGAAAGCCAGTGACCGAATGAAGACACGATATGATCTCAAAGCTAATTCTATGGGATTTCAGATGAACGATAAAGTCTGGTTATATAATCCGCAAAGGAAGAAAGGAAGATCTCCCAAGATAACGCCAGTATGGGAAGGACCCTATACAGTCATCAAAAGAATTAATGACGTTGTGTATAGAATTCAGCGTAGTCCTAGAAGCAAACTGAAAGTTGTTCACCTCGACAGACTGAAAGCATACCACGGACATGCAGTATCTGATCGGGACGATCAGGTTTAAGAGGGAGGCAATGTCACGACTAACAACCATCCGAACGTTTTTGTGCTACCCTATAGAA
>MU190413.1:19893-31062 GCA_016904865.1 Pissodes strobi
AAGAATAATAATAAGAAAAAAGAAATAGTTACGTTAAGCAATATTTTGTTTCAATTTTAGATTTAAGACGTAACCTGGAAACTTTTATCTTTATTCTCGAATCTGATATTCAACGACCACACCGGTACTCGTCAAGATATTTGACAAATGCTATAACGTAAAAAATAGTTTTTGTTTGGGTTGTTGGCGTCTGATAGTCTACTAAGCAATTTGCCCACTTGTTAAATTGTTAATCTAGATCTAGTCTGACAATAGGTCTTCGACTAGACTCTAACGTACGTCGCAAAAACTGCGTTATGAGTAAAAATTTATCTCTCCCTCTCCGTCTTCAGATGTTAAAAGTGTTAGTAAGACGTTTCTTTGGTAGAGAAAAGGATATGTTTGGTATGCTCTATCACAGCCACCTTTGGAGGTGGCTGTAGCTCTGTCTATGCTTTAAATCTGCCATGAATCAAAGCATAAGTCAGAACCTAGCAAAAAGGAAAACAGGACAAAACAAAGAGCTTACACCACGGCTAGCATAGCACAACTCCAATGTAACACTAGAAAGTAAAAAACCATGACTAACGGCGGAAGACATCAAAAGGTAATGACTACAGGTTCCATCGAAAATGTACAATTATGGTGTTTTGATTAAATTGAATATGCATATATATTTTCCCGTCTCTTTTGAATATGTCAAAAATTAATCCTATTGGAAGGAATGCATGTGTAGTCATTTTGCCTGAACCAAGTGTGGGAGCTCCTCAACCTCTTATAATTGACGTTTCTTGATTTGAGATTCCTAATGTATTTTATATTGCCTTTTGTAAAAATTACTGCTATTTATTTAGAGGAGACTTTTAAGTTGGAGTTTGTGAACCCATTGATTATTACATTGTCAGAAATATAAGAAAATTATCAATATAACCCATTATCTGGACCTCTTGAAAATGTTGATAAAAATTGGATATACATGTTGAGTAGTATGGTACTTAAAGAGAAACCTCGTGGAAGCCCTGAGGTAGCCATCTCAGGTCCATCAGTACTAAATAGCTCTACAGTAAATTTTCTTATTCTACAAAAATTTTTAAAGTTAGGTTATATAATTCCGTTGGGATTTGTAAACTAATATTTTTCGTATAACTCATAACAATATAAACTTACACAGTCATGTGATAATATGCTGCTTAATGTCAAACACAACAGATAAATTTTGATTAAAAGACATATTAATAAAATTGCTGCTACATATTCAAGGTTATTGTAGACACCACAATCAGGCAATACTTCCCACTTGCATTAGGTTGTCAATTCTAGGTTAGAGATGTCAATAGGACTTTTCATCATTTAGTATAAGATATCCATTTTAGAAAGTCTGAACTTTCTGGATTATTAATTTCTTCCCCAATATATATGGTGAATATTTAAGACACTCATAAAAGTATTTCCCCCAGACGCTCAGAAAGATATTATCTAGATCAGCTTTCAAGTTTAAGGTTTAAGTTACATTAAGTTTCTTTATTTTTATGGAAAGTAATTGGAATCAATTTTCTTGTTCTAATGAAATAGTTTAAATCTTGAAATGCAAGTTATTGTTTTTAACTCATATTGATGAGCGTCTTTATGGTAATTTCTTATTGTGGTGTACGTTATACTCAGGTTTAGGCCATGATCTGGGCTGAAATCCCATCAATTTATCCAATTAGAATATGTTTGTGATTATATTGCAAACATTCCACTGGAAAATGGCTAGTATTTCCATAAATGTGGCTATATTTGATGGGTGAATAAAACCACGGTAATGGGCCAACGAAGTTGCTAATACGAAAATACATATACATATACTGACTGAAGCATATTTTTAACAATGCAGTATCTATTTCTGCTTTTGATACTACTAAAGGAATGTGAAATGCACTTATTCACTTTCTGTTTAAATTTAGCATTCTTGTCTGTAGAGGTTGAGTTTGGCTTGAGG
This sequence comes from Pissodes strobi, assembly GCA_016904865.1. Taxonomy (NCBI): domain Eukaryota; kingdom Metazoa; phylum Arthropoda; class Insecta; order Coleoptera; family Curculionidae; genus Pissodes; species Pissodes strobi. The sequence goes on from MU190413.1 coordinate 21,854, forward strand.
AGTTAGGTTGAAAATAATTTCTGTGGAAAGAGGTTGAAGATTGTTGTGTTCAATTTTGTTGAAATGGGTTCTCATTGTCTATGGTTTGAGTTTTCACTTTTTTTCTACGTATTTGTTTGTGCCTGATTATATAGACATTTTAGATCTGGTTCATTATATTGAAAAGTTTGGTTAACTGGCAATGTTATTTTCCATAGCCTTGATTTTCAGGAGAGGAAAATCTGGTGGGTTAAGAGAAAAGGAGAGTTGCAGGACTGTTTTTAGAACAGAATTGATTAGCTTCAAAAAATTATATATTCTTGAACCCCATGAATTTTTTTAAATGAAATTTTAATAATTGTTTTGATGTGTTGGCCATTCTTACACAAAGAACATTTTGATGAGCAGGTAACATTGTGACTACCAACCTTTATGTCAGTGTCAGTGCAACGGACGTACTTTTTTCCCTGCACAGCGTGCCCATATAGAAAGCAGTAACTCTGTGAAAATCGTGAGAAGATATGTGAGGGATACAGAATGCCTTAGTCCGAAAATTACTTGTTTTTGTAAAAGATTACCGTCGTCTAAAGTTACCAAGATCAAAGCAGTTGGGTTAGTTAGTTCAATTTCAAAAATCAAAAAATTATATTTTTATAAATTATAAATTATGTTTATCACAAAATTGTGTACATTTGTGTAAAACATCCAATCAAGGTAAAAGAAAACTCCAGCCCAACAATTACTATCACAAAAAAAAACAATTTGCAAAAGTTGCCAAATTTACCATAACATACCCATCAAGTTTTTGAAAATTGGTTTTGGGCACTTTTTATAAAATGCAGTTGCAGTTAAGTCTTTCTTTCTCTTCCTATGAAATAATATCTATGTAGAAATTTCAAATATATATAAATATTTTGCACGTTAGTTTTTCCTTATCCTTTGGTAACCTTACCATACTTATTTTCCCCATTCATTAAAAAAATATATGAAAATAAAAACATATGGAGGCCTTCAAAAAGTAGGTATCTTCAAGTTTTTGCTTCAAATGCAGTGTTGATTATTGTTGAAATTGACAAATAGGTCATTCTTTAGCTAAATATGAGATATTTTTTATGCCCTATTTAGCTTTATTTTTGATATACACTGTGTTTAATTTAATTAATTTAAATTTTGCTAGGACGGTATTGTATACAATTTTGCCATTTAAAATCGTTTTAAACGGATTTTAGACGATAAAAAGCATATTTTAAATTAAATAAACCGTCAAAAGTATTATATATTAATTATTATATTCGCAGTGTATTTGGATCCATAGCCACAGCCGACTCCAAGTTCCAGCCGCGAAGTGACACGTGGCAACGCCGCTTTAGCGTGGAGATGAAGATATACCTCGGCGCGGCGACAGCCGACGAAAGCAATCATCGGACGTTTTCTATTTGTTTTTGAGAACGTTTTTAGTGTTTTTTTTTGCGCTGTGGCGGCTATTTGTATTGAAAAATGTGTAAATCACTAAGTAACAAATAAGTAGTTTTGTTTTGGCTCACAAAAACAAGGCTTAAAATACGCTTTTCATGTGTGTTTCTTTAAAACTAAAAATTGCATCTACTTAAGTTCCTACGGAAATACAACATTATAAAAACTAAAAATTAATACATGCTTTTTATATTTTCAACGTGTCATTAATATTTGTTTTGCCTGTAAAAATGTATATAATCTTTGATGAGTTTTTAACTTATAAGTTAAATTTGTTTTTGTATTTCTCATCTCTAAAAACTGTTGCCATCAGATCATACATTGACTTATATTGCATATAATTTTAATGTTCATTATAAAGTCTAGAGTTCACTTTATCACATTATATAACTAGGTATTTCTAAGAATTTGAACGATTATGTTAACATTCTTAAATATTATCAGTGACTTGGTTAATTCAAATTCATATCATATTTAAGTGAAATGCTTTATTAGATGAATGAATAAATGTAGAAAGGGTACCGACTTACCACCTTTCCAAACCAATACTGCTTGCCTTTACTTTTACAAACAACTATATATATTTTTCACCAATTTTAAATCTAATTCACTTACTTATACCTACAAATCGGCTATAAGCTAAAATAAACAACACTATCAATAAAATTGAACTGAACGTCTCTGCCGTCATTAGACAAACTTAAACGACACACACGGCTTGACTATTTACCACTTTTTTTACTGATATTACGGATCATCCGCACCAAAAATAGTAACTAACACTTCGTAGAGGTTCTGGGCAATCACTTCACCAAAGGTTTTTGTAAAATATCAACGAAAACCCGGTAAAAATGCAATTTAATTAGGACACACCGAAGACAAGCGACCTATTTCCAGTAAAACTGCATACTAACTTGCCAGATGTCACTTGACTAACATATCTCCTAGCAGCGTTGCCGGTATTTGTACTTCGCGGCTAGGGGTAAAGGTGACTGACTGTGCCATAGCACAGCTTATTTTAATGGACGGTTGAATTTAAAATGAATTTTCGCTTCAAAATCCACGACAAATTCGTCCGAAGCCACGGTTATCGTCCTAAAAAAGTCCGAATTTTCTTATTTTTATACAATTTTGCAATTTATAATCGTTTTTTAAACGGATTTTAGACGATAAAAAAGCATATTATTACTTTAAATTAAACGAACTGTCAAAAGCATTATTCAGATGCCCAGACGCTTAAAACGATATTGAGTCATAGCCCTCTTCTAAAATTTGCAAAATTTGGTTATTGACTTTCCCAAATCAAAGGATGTCGGCCCAAGATGATTAGGTAAATAAGCTGTGTCCATATGTTGATGCCATTCCTGGTGGCATTAGATTTTCGTGTCGAATTTGTGCAGTGAATTAATCCACTCTGAAGCTGCCAGTAAGTATTATTAAAGAATCCTAACTAATATTATAGGATGCGAATGTGTTTGTTTGTTTGTTTCTTACGCTTTCACGCATAAACTGTTCCGATCAATGAAATTTTGTAGATATTTTCAAGGGTGAAACTTACCGACCCCCAGTCTATGTATTACCTTCTGAAAGTCGGCAGTCAGACACGTGATCGTACAATATTTTTTTTACAAACCTATTTCGACCCATCCATTACGTTGTGTATTTTGTATCTCTTAAGTTCTTTAGAGTTTGGAGCCGCAAAAGTCGTTTGTTTTTTTTCTCTTTGTTGGGAACTATGTCCCTTTTTTTTATCTTATTTTAACAATTAATACACCAAGAACATTTAATACATTTATTAAATAAACGGAACCAGTCAGCACATGTTAACATAGATCAAATCTTAATACATGAAGAACGAACATCTTAATTTTCTTAAAGTTCAGTATGAACATATGTAAGAAGTCATTTTGTGAAACTCTAAATATACTTAATTATGCCACCCTTCATAACTTGTAGTAACATCCAGGACCGTAGTACTTAATATGTACCAGTTTTAATTCACGAATCAGTTCACCTATTAATATATTAGTCCAGAGTAATTGGATGTGATACCTGTCACTTATCACATACAACACGCCAGTTATACTTTAGGTATAACTTAACGTCTCAATGCTAACATATTATTGGAGATTATTTAATTACCGAATGTTTTTTTTGTGGGCATGGTACGTTGTACCTGATAATTACTGTATTGTTCTCTTCTCATCATATTGTATTAGTCCAGAACTTAACGTAACAACGGTTACGATAATTACGAAGATTTTAAAATGGGAAACAAGTCAAGCAATATAATTAAACACCAAGCAAGCCGAAAGACAACGGTCCAGGAGCGGACGCACAGTTCCTAACAACTCCTGTCGGACATCCATGGATCTTGTCAATTAATCATCGACTTAACTCGTTACCCTCTCTACAACCTATCGCTTCAATGCCAATACATTATTATTCGCGTGTACGTACCTCTGCATATTCCCATTCATTCAGACATCACACAACAACGTACAATTCAAATTCAACCAACTATCGTATCATACACTCGGGATATTCAGTTGTACGCAATTAAATAATTAAAATTTCGGGAGTACGGATCTTGCCTGCGGCAATCCGTACTATTTACTATTTTATTCTTAACCAGATGACTTCGATAGAAGGTACCCTTCAAAAATCATCGTGCCCATTGACTCTCATTCACCAGATGTCCTTAACTTTACTACAAGAATGAAACAAGTGCTAGTGACCTATTTAACAGCTGTAAAATTCGGAAAACATTTGAACTTTCGATCGATTATTGTCTGTCTAGACCTTTTAATTCTTTTATATTTACTTTCGAAATTTAAGGGTTTATTGGGACCAGAGTTAGTGTGACCAGGATAGCATTAAACGTGACCAAAATTTATAGAACCCATTTTTTTCTTGATATAATTCCCCTTCCCATTTTCGTGTAATTGCGCTTACCTGGAAGAATTTAGTTTATCGATTTTTCTCCCCCAGCCCTCTTAGCCGTTCCCCGAGTATTCATATTTGCGGATTTTTTGTTGTTGTTGAGTTTCACAGGCGAACCCTTTAAAAGAATAAATTTTAGCATCTTGGAACAGGAAAATTAAAATAAATTGAGACCCCCCGTGACCCTTCCAGAATTCTCAATTTGTCAATGGTAATATCAGTCAATCCCCACATCGTACACCGTTATATAAGGTTCGGCGTTAGGATCTTCTTTTATTCCTCATTAACAAATATGTCAGAATACTGAAATTGTTAGTGCATTACTCCATGGAACTTTAGATTGTAAACATCGTACACCGCCATATTAGGTTCGACGTTTAAACGCACCAAAATACCATAAAAAAATGCAACAACAATGTAGCTCGTATTGAATTTCCGCTAAAGTCTTGCAAAACAAGCACCGCACACCATCAGAGGTTCGGACGCTATAAAAATTGGAATACTCTATCGGAAAGTTCAATATCAGCATTAAATATGTTAAATTGATTTTTTTTTTATTTTGAAATAAATTTAATTTCCCCTAATGTTGTTATTAATTATTTCCTCCCACAGACTTGCAATCCAGCACCGGACACCGTCAGGCTCGGACGCTGTAGATTCACACGCCCCCTTGAGAAAATATCAATAACCAACATTCTACTTTAATTATTTAAAATAGAGTTTAAAATTTAGAATGAATTTCAAGAAATTATTAAATTCCCCTAATGTTGCTTATTAATTATTTCCTCACACAGACTTGCAATCCAGCACCGGACACCGTTAGGTTCGGACGCTATAGATTAACACGACTTTTTTGAGAAAATATCAATAATCAACATTCCCCTTTAATTAATTTAAATTTAGAATTTTCCAGTTCAAGAAATTAATTAGTGGTCGAGCAGAGTTTCGTTCGTACCTTTAAAAGAATAAATTTTAGAATAAAATTCAATGCTGTCGGTTGGCTTTTTATATGGAGCCTTTCCCTGTATCCAGGCAACGTCACGCATCTCCCCTTGTCTTTTACTTGACTTACGGTATCTTCACCCTTATTGCGTGGCAATATAGGAACCTAATTCCCTTATCAAACTTCAAGAATTTTAAGTGGTTGTAGCGAGCGCATTATAAGCCCATGATTTTGCTTGTTTAAGCCCCGTTAAAGTTTACCATTGGAATATTATTATATTATATGTATATTATAATGTATATATATTATTATTTTACTGAAAATTATTTGTCTTGATGGGTTTTCCCCTTTTTTTTAAGGAATCATTTGATCCTGGTCTGACACTTTTCACTCTCCTCCAATTTTAAAATATAAATTTTGGAAAAATGTCTTAAATTAAAATAATAAAAAAAAAATACTACTATTAATTTCAAAAATATTGACCCCGGTTTGGTCCGTTTCAAGGGTATAGTAAAGATCATAGAACACTTTTATCTTTTACCCGCGGCTTTGCTCGCGTTGATTTTTACGGTTAGTTTAAATTCTATTTTCCATTTTATTGAGGTTATATTTGTAAAAAGTTTTTTTCTTGATTTTGGGCATGCCTTGGGTTAGTTTTTGTTCGTTGCGCCTCTGTAGCGAGCGGAGGGCTATGCGTGAAGTGTAATATTAGACATTCTAATGTAAACGTTACAAATGTAACGCACGTCAGGCGGTATCTGTGACGGGAATGTGTTTTGTAGGCTGTCTGTAACCGGTAGTGTAAAACGTGTTCTTTCTAATGCCTGGCAACCAATTCCAAATAAGTGGTTGCCTATATTTTGGGATCACGCGGCCTAAGGTGGCATTAAATTTTCATGTCGATGACGTCGATATAGCATATGTTTACACATCAGTGCCGAGTACTTGCAGACTCGCTCAATTTTTTAATTTTAGATAACGATTTGTTACAAAACAACTGAACATTTCTTGGTTACCTATGAGACAGGCATTGTTTATACATATTTATTCCCTATAATATTCTGCTTCATCTTCATAGTTAGATAAATGCTTAATTTACTCAGTCAAAGTCAAAATCTCCTTAATACAAAGTCAGAATACAATAAATGAATCAACAAACAAAATAAATGAAATGTACACGGTGATCATTTATAATGTCCCCCCCTCTTAACTTTTTTGTTTTTCGCATTAGACAAAAATGTTAAATACAAAAGTTGTGCAGAATAATGTAAGCTATTTGCAGAATTCATTTATATATATATATATATATATATATATACAAGGTGTTGCAGAAATGAGTGACAGGTTAAAGTTATATCTTTTTAAATAAAATACCCTGTATATTATTAGTTTTTTAGAATCTCCTAAAAATCCTGAATATTTTTTCTATAACATGTCCTATACCTAAATGTAAGAGTTTTCGACATATTCGCATTTTAACTAAGCAGTTATATTCAAAAATAAATATTCTAGATTCCAGTTCTTAGGTGGCCGTGAATTAGGCAACTACAATACGAGACCACCGTCTATAGATATTCTAATAAGTCCGCTCACCCGAGCGTGCCGCGGAAAATTTCCCTCCTGCCTGCGCCCCTGCCCTCACCCATCGGCATTGACATTGACGTGTGTCAATGTCACGGCTTAGCCGTGACTCAGTTTTCGCAAGTACTTCCGCGATCGGACGGTGTGAATTTATTTTTACGGAATAGTTTTCGCACGATTTACGCTATACGCTATTTAAAAAATATATATGGTTAAGATGGCTAAGGGTAGTTTTTCTTATTGTACTGTTGATGACTGTTATGTAACTACACGTGATCTCTCCTTCTTTCTCTCTTATGGAATTGGTAAAGAATTATTCAATTTTTATGAGACGAAGTGAATGAAGCTAACCGAAAGTTGATTGGATGACTAACCCAAACCAACAAAATCTATTAAAATTGATTATAACGTATCGGAACCGGTTCAAATGACTAAAATAAGTAAGGCTAAATGAAACTTACCGAAAGTTGATTGGATGACTCACCCAAACTAACCAAATATATTAAAATTTGTTATAGCGTATCGGAACCGGATCAAATGACTAAAATAAGTTAAGACTATGTGAAACTAACCGAAAGTTAATTAGACGACTAACCAAAACAAACCAAATGTATAAAATTGATTATAACGTATCGGAACCGGTTCAATGTCTCAAATAAGATGAGACTAAGTGATTCGACGACTAACCCAAACTAACCGAATCTATTAAAATTGATTATAACCTAGCGGAACCGGTTGAATTCACTAAAATAAGTCGAGACAAAGTGAAACTAACTGAAAGTTGATTCGGGGATTAACCCAAATTAACCAAATCTATTAAAATTGATTATAACGTATCGGAACCGGTTCAAATGTCTAAAATAAATTGAGACTAAGTGAAATTAACCGAAAGTTGATTCGACGACTAACCCAATCTAACGAAATCTATAAAAATTGATTATAACCTATCGGAACCGGTTGATATGACTAAAATGAGTTGAGACAAAGTGAAACTAACTGAAAGCTGATTCGGCGACTAACCCAAACTAACCAAATCTATTAAAATTAGTTATAGCATATCGGATCCTGATCAAATGACTAATATAAATCGAGACAAAGTGAACCTAACCGAAAGTTGATTCGACGACTAACCCAATCTAACCAAATCTATTAAAATTGATTGTATCCTACCGGAACCGGTTGAAATGACTAAAATAAGTTGAGACAAAGTGAAACTATCTGAAAGTTGATTAGACGATTAACCAAAACTAAACAAATGTATAAAAATTGATTATAAAAACGTATCGAAAGCGGCTCATATAAATAAAATGAGTTGAAACTTGAGAAGTATTTACTTCAATCACGTGTCCTGTGCTACTCGCTACGCGCGCGTCAGTATCCCATATTAAGCAAACATAATCGAAACTAACTTTAATGAATCAAACAAGCGCATTGAGACGGGGGCGCTACACGCTTGACCAACCCTGCCTAACACTAAACTAAAATTAACCCCAACTAACAAATATAACCAAAAAAATAAAAATAAAACATGTCACCGACGGGAATCGAACCCGGGCTGTAGTATCACAAGCACAAAAGCTGATCCCGAAACGCAACTGCGCATGATTGCAAATAGTTATACCGCAGACGCTAGACGCTTGTATAGAAACGCAAGGAATATAAGGAAACAAAATACCTATAGTCAGCAAGAGAAATAAGCATGCTCCTCAAATCCCCTTTTCGACCTTTAATATAGAGCAATGAATAATATCAATTCTTATCAGCTTAATATCACTATCGCTTTGCCTCGCTTTAATAAGTTATATAAAATAATAATTTCAGGAATAATAGATATTATATAGATATATATTTTAAATTCAGTACAACACAACTATTGACTAACATAAAATTGTCAAACTGAGAAATGTACCATTTTAATTTAAAACCATATAGAATTAAAGAATTAATCTGGCAACACAGCATTGTCTACAAACCTCTCATGCGCCGTCTGCGTTATTTCAATAAAAACAAAACAATACATTGAAAGTCGGCAGAGAAAAGTAGTAGCAATTACAGCAGATTTGTACACAAGTTTTTAATGATTTTTTATTATAAAAAGTCACGAGTAGCACAGTATACGTGATAGAAGTGACTACTTCGTTAGCGAGTCTCAACTTATTTTACTTTTTTGAGCCGGTTCCGGTATATTATAATAAATTTTAATGGATTTGGTTAGTTTTGGTTAGTCGTCTAATCAAATTTCAGTTAATTTCACTTAGTCTCAACTTATTTTAGTCATTTGAGTCGGTTC
>MU190413.1:31072-43218 GCA_016904865.1 Pissodes strobi
TTTAGTCATTTGATCAGGTTTCGATATGCTCTAACCAATTTTATTAGATCTGGTTAGTTTGGGTTAGTCGCCGAATCAACTTTCAGTTAGTTTCACTTTGTCTCAACTTATTCTAGTCATTTGAGTCGGTTCCGATCGTTATAATCAATTTTAATAGATTTGGTTATTTTGGGTTAGTCATCGAATCAACTTCCGGTTAGTTTCACTTAATCTCACCTTATTTTAGACATCTGAACCGGTTCCGATACGATATAATCAATTTTAATACATTTGGTCAGATTGTTAGTTTTAGTTAGTTGTGTAATGAACTTTCGGTTAGTTTCCCTTAGTCTCAACTTATTTTAGTCATTTGAGTCGGTTCCGATACGTTATAATCAATTTTAATGGATTTGGTTAGTTTGGGTTAGTCGTCGAATCAACTTTCGGTTAGTTTCACTTAATATCACTTATTTTAATCATTTGAACCGGTTCCGATATGTTATAATCTAAGGTTTGGTTAGTTTGGGTGAGTCGCCGAATCAGCTTTCGGTTAGTTTCACTTAGTCTCAACTCGTTTTAGTCATTTGAAGCAGTTCCGATGCGTCATAATCAATTTTAATAGATTTGGGTTAGTCGTCCAATGAACTTTCGGTTAGTTTCACTTCGTCTCATAAAAATTGATTAATTCTTTACCGATTCCATAAAAGAGAAAGAGGAAGAGAGAGAGTCATATGCTTTATCTCTCTTGCGAGACGAAAATTCCAAAACGTGTCGTTACATGCATGGCTTTGAAAAATCACTTTCATGAATCCAAAGAATATCAAAATAGCGTAAAATTTGTGGATTTCTAATATTTACCTTCGCCCAAATTATGTATATAAGTTGAGTTATATATGAGTATAAGTGAGTTTGATCGCTGTTTTAACCACTAATTAAGAATAAAAAAACCCTAGATGGAAAACACTTTTAATGCTTGGGTTAAGTTATGGGTGTGGCACAGGTTAGTTGGTGTTTTAATTTTTTTTTTAAAGACGACATCCACTGTGACAACGCATTTGTCATATTAATAACAAAATGTAATAAAATATCGATACCTATCAACAGCCGAAAATATCAGGTTAAAATTATTCCATTGTCGCTATTTTCCTGTTATATTTTGTAACTTGTGTTCGTAATTAAACAATCAAGTTGTACCTACTGGTATTTTTATCCATATCGTAGATAATATTTCGTTTATTATTTACTTATTTATTATAATACTAAGTAACTATTACAAAGTAGTATCATTAATGAGCTATAAATGAGACAGATAATGTCAATAGTTGTTCATAACAAATAAATAATCCAAACATTAATACGTAATCATATTCATAGCTCTGTTCCAACTGACCATGAAAACCGTACATAGGACGGTAATTTCTAGTAGCATAATTCGTTTGTCAACATGACAGGTTATTCATCACCCTCAAAAGTGAAATTGACAACTAGAAATGACGGTCCCTCGTATGGTTTTCTAGTCGGTTGGAACAAGCCTCATATCATTTATTCCTAATAGAACGCTCCCCGTATAAAAATAATCGAGCGGCAGTTCATATTGATCGTACACCGTAGCTGCACCCATTCGTTTACTGTACAGTGGCCGAGTGTGTTCAAGGTCAACGGCAGTATTTTCCACGGCATGCTGGAGTGAGCGGACTTATTAGAATATCTATAGACGGTGACGAGACCACTATTTAAAATGCGAATATGTCCAAAACTATGACATTTAGGTATAGGACATGTTATAGAAAAAAATTTCAGAATTCTTAGGAGATTCCAAAAAATTAACAATATACAGGGCGTTTCATTTAAAAAAATATAACTTTCACTTGCCACTCATTTCTGCAACACCTTGTATATATATAAATGTATTCTGCAAATAGCTTACATTATTCTGCACAACTTTTGTATTTAACATTTTTGTCTAATGCGAAAAACAAAAAAGTTAAGAGGGGGGACATTATAAATGATCACCGTGTACATGTAATATACAATTTAAAATACATTAAAACAACAACATTTAAAATTCCCAACTTACACTATACTATTAAAATAAATGATAAATATATTAAAAATTTGTCACTTGTACGAGTATGTGTGGTTATTTGTTGTAGAAAAGATTTTCGGTTTGAAAACAGCTAAAAAGCACCAGGCAAACAGCACTAATAAGCAGTTTAAAATCGCTTAGTCTTATAACCAAATTTTGGACCAAATTTGGAATAATTTTTATAAAGAAATAATTTATTGTCCATTTTTACGTCGTGTAACTGCAAGAATAGCATTAAATTAGATTCTTGTTTTCGATTTTTGCAAGAAAAAACGATTTAACCATTTTAAAGCAGTATATGAAATAGGCAAATAATGTGCCAGTGTAACATGTGCAAATACTTATTTTCTTCAAACGTCAGTAAATCCGTCATTACTCGACTGTGTAGGCGGCGGTGAAGTTTCGTTTTTCCTCCGCCGGAGCTTTACTTTTCACTTTTTCGCCGGCGGAGGTAAAAGTGCTGTCATAGCAACATAGATACAATACAAACAAACAATAAAATAAGCGTCAACAACTCAAGATTTATTAAACTAAAATTTGTATTTATCACTCAATTTATGACTGCATTTCTAAAAATCACTAATTTAGGAACAAATTGGTTATTATTTAATCGAACTTACTCAATAACTGCTTATCAATACGGAATTAAAACGCAATCGGAGACGCAATCTTAAAAAAATAATTATTGTTGACAGTGTTCACTGACAGCTTTATGTTACATTACTATAGCAACAACCTGTGCCTATTCACCGACACCAGTCTAAGCCGCCTTGCGAACCCACTTATCTTTAATAATAATTATTATTACTACTAAAAAGAGACGTTTTTGCATTAATTTGTCGACATTTGAAGAAAAAACAGCATATTTTATTTGGAGGAAAAGTTACTTTTCATGGCTTGCTCTCTATTCAACACGAGCGCGCCATGAAAAGTATCACTTTACTCCATATAAAATAATATACTATTCTTTAAAATAAATTCTTTAATAATGCATGTAAGAATAATTCATTGTTGTGAACCAAACATTGTTTATGTTATTTCCATCATTTAATTCCATCAGAAAAAATCTTACAATTTGTGAAGAATATTATTTATATGATTCTTTTACTTAAACTTTATTAGTGACTGAGGGTCTTATTGGCTTAGACTTCTTACTTCTTCAACTTATAAACAACAATATGATACCCAGTATACTTTATGTACAGATTAATTATTTTCAAGAAATGCAGCTGATGTTATTTTCTACTTTAAATGTTTGCAGTGAGATAACACAAGAATATTGTGGAGATAACACCACTAACCTTTGCAATACATATATACCTATTGGATTTAATTATTATTTTTAAATTTCGTAACTGCGCTGATTGCCGTTTCTCGATTATTTATTAACAATAATACTTACAGAGTTAAAAAGTCCAAATAGTACGTACATAAACACATTTTCACTAACCACTTCAAAAACTAAATCTTAAATAATTACTTAATTGTCTTACCATTACTCTCTGTTTAAAACACAAAAAACTATATCTGAATAGATCAATACATTCGAAATGTTGGTTATAATAATTATTTATTAGCCTATTGGAAAAACATTGAGTTCGTTGGTGTACAACTTGAAACAGTTGTCTCAATCTTGTTGTTCTTTGGGGTCATTGGAAAAAGAACCAATGACAATAATTGACTGCACTCAATTTGGCCATTAATCAATTAGGTGTATATCTTGATAATTTTAGTACAAATTTAACTTTTATTTTAAGCACATCTTTTACTAATTTCAGTTGTCATCCAAATTGTTTGTATATCTTTGCCAATAAAACATAACATTGATTGATTAATGTAAATCCCAAAATGAGTTTAATTGAATATTTTAAAGGTAATATATTTGCACAATGCAACTTTTTAATTTGGAATTTATACTCAACCAGATATTGTCGAAATATGTCCAGCAATAAAGACCTAGTTAAAGGATAAAGCGTTTTATTCTTTTGAGAACTTAAATTGTGATTCTTAATTTTCAACTTTTATCATGTTGTAGTAGTTTGACAATTTGGAGTAAATCATCAAATGAAAACATACTATTATCTGAAAAAAACAAGTTCTTGTGGAAAAAAACTTTTAAAAGATAATGTACAAAAATGTAACATCTTAGATCAATAAAAATAAATATACAACATAACAAAACTCAGAAAAAAAAGAAATGAACAAATAAGAACCAAAAATGAGGTATCGTTACAAATAAAATATAGGTTATTAAAAGCGCTGATATGTCAAACTAATCAGATAAAAAAATTATATATACAATTGACATGAAAAAAAGTCACAACGAATAAAAATTATTGTAATAGTATTTGCCCAAATTATAATAGGATTGCTTCTGTAAAAATAATTTTACAGTGTGCAAAATGTTTATTGCTGTCAACTGTAGCCATGTTTGTATTTGACACATAAGTGACATTTTCAACCGTTGCCTAGGAACTTATGTATTTTCACACCTATGAGGCCTTGAGATAGGCTTTTCTATATTTTGGTGAAATTTTAATTTAATGTTAGTCAATTTCCAACATTCAAAATTAACCCAACGGTTTGATATATCCTCATGGCTACCAATGCCTTTGCAATTATTTTAGGAAATTACTGCAAAAACTCAGGAATTGTGAAAAAATTCGAACAGTCGGGTCTGGTTAAATGAACATCATAACTAACCCAAATTAATGTAAAAAAAATAACTGATTTTGTTCATTTTCGATAGTTTGGGTTAGTTTTTGTTGATTTCGCTTCCAGAGCAAGCAGATGCCGTATGAAGTGGAATATTTAACAAATATATATACATACAAGCAGAATTGTATTTCATAAAATGAGTGTGCATTTGCATTCATTCCCCTGAATAAAATAAATAGATAGTGGCACTTACCATATTTACCAATGAAGAATACGAGAATAAATCTGGCAATGAAAAACTGAAAAATCAGTTTTGGCTATTGTGTCAAATGAAGTTAATACTTTCAACCGTCAATTGATTTTCAAGTGTGTTTTGCCTATATTTCTAATTTGTGTCACATCTCAAACTTTCGAGACCTTTTTTCACTTCAAATGTGAGATATGAATTTTTTTTTTGGCTTAATGATGCCCTCTTCTAGTGACATTTTTGTTTTTTGCATAATCGCTGACTCTTATATGTCACCAGACCAGAACACTCAAATTTCATGGGCAAAAATCTGGTTTTTCACCAGAACTGGACCCACAAAATGAGTTAAGCTGGATTTATAGATTGACATAACATAAGCATAGCATATACATAGTATAGCATAAGCACATTACAAGAAATGGTCGATTTATAAAATGGGCTTGTGCTATGTTGCGCCTGAGCCGTAAATCGAAAATACTAACCTTACAAATTTCATAATTTTGTTTAAAATGTTTTAAAGAAGTATATTATAGAGTCTTATGTACATTAATTTATAAATCCTTACCGTTCTCAAAAAGAACAAGCACTCATAAAGCCAAAACGCCAAATTTTATTGAACATCGCATATGTCATTCTCTCAAAAGGTAAATATTATTAAAATTCTGTGTTTTCATTGGTCGAACATAAGCACATAACATAAGAAGTTGAATATTGGTCAACTTCTTATGTCAAGCTTATGTTGTGTTTTATGTTATGTCGATCTATAAATTGCCTAACTTAAATATGAATGTTTAACTTCTTATGCTTATGCTATGCTTATGTTATGTCAATCTATAAATCCAGCTTTAAGCCCAAGATGGTCACTGATTTTTCACTGAGATCCCTCACAGGAAATCAAATTATAGGAAATTCAGATTTTGTGACCCTTTCCATTGTTCGTTTATTGTTAAGAAAGCTAGTAGTAGATTTATAATTTTTAAATTCTAAATTAATTTTGTTTCTTCCTTTAACATCATTTGATTTTAAAGTTTAAAATTTTCCCAGCATATTATTCTGTTGATGAGAATAGTTACCAGTATCTTCTGCGGCGTTACTTTCTATTGTTACTTGTTAACACATAAGGAGGACAATCTGTGTGGATAAAAGCTCTCTGATATCTTGGTTTATTGCTCCTTTGGATTTTTTGTTGACTTGAAATGAATTGGCGGTTTTTTTCATGAATGCTTATTAATTCAAATATATCATTCTGAGATATGGGATCACTGGGATTAAATATATTTGAGATAAATTATCCAATTACTAAGGATTTAAAACAAAAACACATTTTTAAAAATTAGGAGTTAGGATCTTGATGTTAGTTAGTAAGTTAGTCCTAAAACATCTCTATAAACAGTCTTCTGTTATTCTTAAAACATTACTATTATTCATAATATTAAAATTTAATCTGCTATGCATAAACTCACCTTAATAATATAAGTACATCAAAACTTTAAAAACAGAAACAAATTTTTCAATCTAAATTTCTCTTTCTTGCTTATCTCAAAATTTTCAAACCAAAAACAAACAGACTAGAGCTGCTTTCAGTGCTTTCTCGCGGGCACATTATTTGAACCTGGTTCAAGTAGTTTCAAAATTCTCGCGATGAAGTATGACGTATTAACGCAATTGGTCGAAATGATTTGGAACCGAAGCCAAACATAGGTTCGTTGCCCGGACCACATCATAGGGCGTCAGAGTTGCGCGCGCATCACATTGTTGTCAAACACAAGCGTTATTTATGTTTACATTTGTATTTTTACATTTTCAGAGCGCAACCAAACAAAACTAACCCAACATTGAAAAAAGTATAGAAACATCGACGGGAATCGAAATCGGGCCATCGTATCACAAGCACAGCATCTGACCGCTGGGCTACGAGACCATTTGAAAGCAATTCGCTGGACCATAAAGAATATAAAGATATTGTAATTTAATTAATTTAAATTTTGCTGCAAAACGATTTAGGAGCTGAATTATGAGCTTTTAGAATAAGATCATTCACTTGCCTTAAAAAAAATGTTAAATCGCTATGATATGAAGTTTTGTTGAAAAATAAACTATTTTTAATTTTAGATACTGATTTGCTACACGTTGAGTGAACATTCCTTGGCTATCTATGAGCAGGCATTGTTTATACATATTTATTCCCTATTCTTCTTCATCTTCATAGTTAGATAAATGCTTAATTTACTCAGGCAAAAATTTTAAAGAGGAACAATTGAAAAAAATAAAGAAACATCGACGGGAATCGAAATCGGGCCATCGTATCACAAGGACAGCATCTGACCGCTGGGCTATGAGACCATTTGAAAGCAATTCGCTGGACCATAAAGAATATAAAGATATGGTGTTTGTCAATGTAATGCGTGCGCATCTCTAAAGCCCTGTGATGTGGTCCGGGCAACGTCTACTGAATGATATGTCCTGATTTTGATTTTAGGTTATAGTAGTAGTAGTAGTAAACTCTCTATTGGCCTTTTTCGTGAGAAAATTCAGCCAGAAAAGACCTCTATCCGGCTTAGTTAGAGCTGGGGCGACCCATCCCAGATAAGTTACACCTGATGGATAGAGATACTGTTACATGCACGGTTTCGAACACCACCGGCTTCACACACATTTAAATCTTGTACATGCACGAGGCTCTAACCCCCGGCTGGACGTCCGAATCCTATTCGGGGAATCTACACAGTCCCTGAAAGCCCCATGGGTCCCCAAACTAACATATATGTATATGAAGCTGGAACAAAATGGCCGATACCCGACACGTGCACACTCGACCGGACCGAAGACGAATCGGAAGTCCGATTTTAGGTTATTCGTTCATTCGTTCGTTAGGGTTATTCCTGCCAGCGAGATTTCAGTTCATATTGCACTTGTGTATGAGAGGCACGTGATTAGCTAGCTAAATGAGGTGATGCATGTCTTCGTGATGCAACCAGTTGTTTGTAAGTCAGCAAATGGTCTAGAGGTCTGCATGGTTGGCCTTCACTTCGCCGACCCGGGTTCAAATCCCGTCGGTTTTGGTGTTTTTTTTTAAGTAAACAGTTTTTTCTTGATTTTTGGGGTTTTCTTGGGTATGGCTTGGGTTAGCACTTGGTTAGTTTCCTTTTCTTGAGCCCCGGAGCGAGCGGAGAGCCATATACTTGCCAACTCAGGTCTTTAAATCGCATGCATTCACAAGTGCACTACGACCTGAAATATCGATGTCATGAATGCCTGAATGTCCAGGATTCCAAGAAAGCTCTATGTCAAATATGGCCTGGGAAATTGGAATGTTTGGGAAAAAACGAATACGGTTTAATTTAACAACCTTTCTAGTGTCATGTTCCACTCAATTAATTGCAATAATCCCAGCAGAACAAATTTGGATTTCATTCGGTAATCTTTGCGAAAATTTTATATTATTGGCTGCGCGACAGATGTTTTGTTTATTATTTCTTATTAATTTACCTTTTCTTAATTTTGGGTTAGCCTTGGGTTAGTTTTGGTTAGCACTTGGTTAGTTTACTTTTCTTGAGCCCCCGTAGAGAACGAAGCTAGCGGAGGGCTATGCGAAAGGTGGGAGGGAGGAAGGGATGGAACGGTCCGGCTGCTGTCGCTAACTGATACGCGCATGTGTACAATGTCAAAGCCAAAGTGGAATCCGTGGCGCTAGCCTCTTGTGAATTAAGGTCTTTGGATGCATCACTAAAGACAGTAAAGATCCATATATACTGCGTTGACATATATGCTTTTTCCAAAAATACTGCGTTGATATGTGCATTGTCTTTACTGTATAAACAAAGATGTGTGTATTATATTTGGACATTTGCGGATAATAAGACAATGTCATTTTCAATCCTGCGTGCGCGCCATGTTTTCGTGATGCAACCAGTCGTTTGTATGTGCCCTGGTGGTCTAGGGGTTTGCATGGTTAGCCTTCACTTCGGCGACTCGAGTTCAATCCCCGTCGGTGTTTTAATTTTTTTTTAAGTTATATTTCTAAACTGTTTTTTTCTTGTTTTTGGGTATGTCTTGGGTTAGTTTGGGTTAGCACCTGGTTAGTTTCCTTTTCTTGAGCCCCCGTAGCGAGCGAAGCGAGCGGAGGGCCATACGATAAGTGAAATATGCGAAGGAATGAAAATTATATTGTCGGAGTATCGTCAAGTTATTTGGACACATTCAATTTCAAAATGGAAACAGGTTTTAACTGGATGAGAAAATTGCATTTAAGACATGGTAGAGATTTCTAGACTAATAAAATTCTTGTAGTTCCTTATATGCTCGGATCAAATACGGGGATTTATTTCTTCGCCAGTATTTGTTCTCTCCACTATAAGATTTTGATATAAACATGTACATTAACATTATCATATGCAGCAAATATGTCTAAAAAACGACAAGGGTAATTCCTCCTTTGAGAACTCACAATTAATTTTAGATGCAATAAACGCTAAACAGTCAAGACATCCCTTTCTAAGTCTAAATCTATACTGTGTTTTAGGCAACCTACACTTATTCTCTAACTGCCATTCTATGCGATGCTTCAACATGATTTCGATTATCTTTGCAGGGCATAAACTAAGTGCTATAGGTCTATGATTATTTACAACACTTTTATCCCTATCGGCTCTCAAAAGATGATGTATCAATACGGATTTCCACTCCTCCGGAATGGTTCCGCTCTCTAAACAATCAATATAAATTTTAAGCAACAACCTTTTTCCTTTATCTGGCAAATTTTTAATCATAGAATAAGATATTTCGTCAAAACCTGTGGCAGAATCCTTTCTATTGCTTATGGCATTTGCCAACTCTAATAAGTTGAAATTACGAGGAGGTTCTAGAGGAGTTAAGTTACCCAGCAAGATTTGATTCAAGCAGATTAAATCTACCAAAAGTTATTGCTTTTTGAAAACTTTCTTGTAACTTTCCAGACATTCCCAACTGATAAATGTCCGTTAAGTGTTTAGCAAAATGATTTAAAACTCAGTCTTTAGGAAAGAGAAGTCTTGTTTTGGCAATCACTTTTTTAGTTTGTAGATACCTATCCAAAGCAGAATTATATTTTAAATTTCTAATTAAGAATCTTCCACGATTTAGTTCATTAGTACTTTATGATTCCACTATGGGACTGAAGCATGACGGTTTAAATTTGTAATATGAGGGGGGTTGGAAGCAGGGATAGATTGGTACGCTGCAGAATTAATAGCAATTCGAAATTTTTGATGAAATTTTATAGTATCTACGTCTGGATAACAGAACTTTATCATGATAGTCCCCACATTTGACTTTTTTTAAACATCTTTACTGTTTACAATTCAAAGGTGCATACGAAGCGTCAATGTAAATGCATTATAGTTCAATACTATGGGGAAATGATCACTATTACCGCAGTCCTCCAAGGTAAACGAAGACATTTTCATTGCAATTGCCACGCTGCTTAAAGAAAGATCAACAGCAGATATATTTAGATTTGGTGAACTTAATTTCGTTGCGCTTCCATCATTCAGTATTACCAATAAGTGGTTCCAAGGAATAACCCTTCCAATTCCGATTGGCCATAGAGCTCTCCCATAAAGGGTGATTTGCATTTCTGTCTCCTACAATAGTTTTGGTGTTAGGAATGGAATCAGAAAGACGTCTCCAATAATCATGTTCAATATACACATTGAGGGGAATATAACAATTTGCAAGATAAATATAATGCCTTATAATCTTAATACACTGAACTAGCATATTTTGATCCAAAAATGATTAATCGTTACACGGTAATCATTAACACCAAGATTATTTCTGATTAGAAGGGCGACTCCACCATTACCGTCTGGCGGGTCCCGCCTAAAAGATATATATCCAGTATAATTAGCAATGATTCCTGGGCTTAACCATGTTTCACTTAAAGCTACAATATTATTTAATGAACATTTGTAAAATAAGAATGATTATCACAAAGATTTCCAATATTCCATTGAAGTATTTTAATATTGTCGTTAAATACTAATTCTAGCTAGGGCTTGAAAAGTCATCCTCTTTATCACTATCTACCCTTTGGGTGAACTAAACTGATGATATATTCTTTAACAAGCTCTCTTTGGCCCTCTGAGAGTTGGAGGGCTTCCTCCCCAAATCCAATAAATTCTAGCATATTGCCAACATTTTGTTGGCTAAAATTGTTTTGCGAAAGCTGAGTCGGAGGGGCTTCTGGAATATATAGAGGGAAAGATAGAGCTGATATTATTTGTGTAGTTTTAAATTTTATTGAAGGCTGTATTAAGCAAGTTTGATCTTCTCTGCTGTTGTCCGGTTGTAGAGGTGTGAATCTAATATTCTGTCTGTTGTCCGCTGTGATTCAGCTGTAAGATAGCATCTACGAAAAATGTATTATTTTATCGTCCTTTGGCAAAAAGAATAATTTAGCAGCAAATTAGATCAGGAACATCAAATTTGCATCTTTTAATATTTTATGAAGATCTACAAGTAAATATTCCAAACTAACCCAAAACCTTTATAGTTAACGTTTTTAAAAATAAAAAAGTTTTAAGGCCTGTTCGGTTTTATTTGGATATCCTTGTGCCTTAAGGTGAATACTCACCTGCGCGAATTTCGCCTTTTTTTGACAGGTGTCCATTTTTCGCGCGAATGTAGATTTTCGTTCATACTCATGCAACGCGAAATTTCGTCCGCGAATATTTCGCTAAAAAGTTAAAACAGTTTTAACTTTTTTACGAATTCCGCCAATTTTGTGACGCCAAAACCAACACAGAGACGGTTTGCTATTGTTTAACGGACCTATTTAATGTAGGAGCAAGTCAAACTGAATTGGATTCATTCTTAAATAATTTAAAAAATTACTGGTATCAGTTAAACGCATCTCCGCAATTAAATTGTAAAAATCCCCTTGTGTTTTTCTTTGCAAAAATATAGTTCTCACCCACATTTTTTTCTTTGATGCCTTTTGGCTAGTGCAAGTGTTTGGCTTTTATGGTAATTACCAAAAAGACTCAAAGGGTACATCGCATGATAAAACCTACACATATAAAAATTATAATTATTAGAATCCATTTCATAGGCACACCCAAGAATTCTAAGGTTATGGTATGGTTATTGTTTTTTTATCGATGAAAACAAAATTGACCATATTGACATAAGAATTCG
>JAEQML010052187.1:0-43206 GCA_016904865.1 Pissodes strobi
CTTTCTTAATGGCATATTGTTAGGCACTTAAATGCGCAATTTTGCCCTAATTTGACTGAGACCGACACTGTATCTCTTGCGGTTTTCGAAATTACCGTACATAGACTTGAATTCGAGCCACCCTGTACAGTGCCTCACAGCTTAAATGATGCAGTCGCTGTTTAAAAAAACATGGAAAAAAATAATAATAAAAAAAGTTTGAGAAACGCAGTTTTCGGCAAAAAAGGTGAAGGAGTTCAGCTCGGGGATGGCAAAAATGGGAAGAAAAAATGCTTTATGAAAAACAAATCAGAAATTTTTGAAAAAAATGCGAAAAAAAATTAAAAAAAACTTAAAAAGATGAAGATGAAGAAAGGAAAATTAATAAGTGTTATAAAATGAAATAAAAAAAAATAATACCAGAAAAAGAAATACCAAAAGATTGTTCGGAAAATTAATAAAAGTATATTATAAAATCAAATAAGAAAAAATAATAATAAAGAAAAGAAAAAATTGTTCGGAAAGTTAATAAGAGTATTATAAAACGAAATAAAGAACAAAAATAGAGAAACGCGGTTTTCGGCGAAAAAAAGGGTGGAAAAATAATTAAAAAGTCTCGAAACCAGAGGTAAAAGTTGAGAAAAAAGCTTAAGAAAAATAAAAACTCAATTCCTTATATCTCTTTCAGAAGTTTCACTTCAGTTGTGTTACAAAGGTTTGTTTGGCTGTGCCCCAGAGAGAGCGAAGGGCCATGCGTGAAGTTCACAGTACTTTTTTTAAATTCTCGCCCTCCCTACATCTTCATGCGAAAGCCTGAAAGCCAAAGTAGAATTGGTAAAAATCTCTAGACACGAGTGTAAAGAACCAGTTGATTGATTGCCCATGCATATTTTCTTTAATTTACGCAGAAAATTAAAATTATAATGCATGTAAGTAACGTTTTAATTCTAGTTTTCAATAAAATGCGCATGCGGGATTTTGAAAGCCAAATTATCCCGGTGGCTGCAGACGCTTATGCTAAACAGGGAGGGACGACAAAATATTAGTGGTCACTGTTCAATTCGTGGGATTTGTTTTTCTTATTGATTTTGTTACTTTTACAGTTTCCATCATTTAGGCTGTGGCATTAAAATCACGCATAATTTAATTAAATATGTATGATTATTTAAGTGTGGGATATATGAGCCAAAAATTTAACTTAGAGATTTTTAGAAGACTCGTGTTAAGTTATTTGCAATATGTCGTTTTGTCAAAATAAGTATTGAGCCTCTGAGAATAGCTAGTTTTTTTTTTAATGTATATGAACTCGGCTACAGTAAATTACTTATTAAATAAGAAAAGACAGCAATAACAACTTCCGGTCAAAAAAATTATGACATTCTATACAGGATGTTCTAACTTGCAGCAGTTAGGATTTTGCAATCAATCAAAATATGAAAACCCATGCTATGCTAGCACATAATATGGATCAACAACAAGAACGCACAATATAATCAAAATCAACAACAGCCAATAAAACAATATTTTTGTCAGGGTTCCGTTTGTCTTTTCTTATCTTGTCGAATACGTGCACGTCGTACCCGACTCATTAAGCCCGGAACAATAAAGCAATATTATAAAGTCCACCTGGAATTAGATCTAAAGGTTGCGGGATCTTTGTGAATAATACTTTTGCGTAAATTGATATTTTTACACACGGGTTTGTTTGCTGTGGGGTAACGTGTGAAAAGTTGATGTTTCGATACCAGTTAGATAAAAATACACTGTAAGATGGTAATTAACAACGTTAATAATTAATTTGATCACCTACTTATAAGTTAATGGTAGAGCGTTATGTTAGATTCCCAGTTAGAGCTGACTAGTAGCTAATGAATTGGCCTACAGGCTTTAGTCAAATACCTAAGTGTGAAACCACTTTACAAAGTTTTGATTTAGATGGCAGCAAGCATTTTCATAGATCTATATTTCAGGAATCTATATATTACATAAATTATAGCCATCATGAAACGAGCCTTGAGATATATAAGTCATGGTTTCATCAATAATTAATTCAGTAAAATAATTATGTTAACATACTGATATTGACATTCTAAATATTACTGATCGAATGCAAAATTTATATTTTAAAACATTTAGACTTGATTATCACTAATTAGCTGATCGATAATTTCGTGAAAATTAAACTTAAGGTGTTTAAGTAGGTAATAACCGATTATACTTTCTATTCTGCCAAGATACCTTTTGTAATACTTTAATTCCCTAATGATTACTGACTTTGCTGTACCCTGCAAATCTAATATACTTCTTAATTTATATTCATTCTCTATAAGCGAGGGATGCTAAACAGATATAGTGCAGGTGCGCCTAATCAAGCAAAAACATAACTATACAATAAACACTGTTTATAACAACATGGTTATAGAAATAATTATTGCATTTTTTATTAGGCTATTTTACCTCGATATTAAATCGAAAAATACGTCTTATTTCATCCTTAACACCGCATTAGTACATTAATTATTAATTATTTTTTACGCTTGAACAAGAAACGAAGACATTTGAAGCTGGAAATGACTTAAAAAAAACCTTGAGCGGCGCAAATTTACGACTGAAAAAAATAAATTGAAAACAATAACGAAGAACAAATGAATAATATGAATTAAAAAAAGGTCAGGAAATTATTATTGAACATAATATCGATTTGGGAAATTATAATAAGAATGAAGCCTTGGCATTTGATATTTTCATTATATTAGGTATGGAACTAGTGCCTAAAGACAAAATAGTGCACCAAAGCAGCTTGAAGTTTTCCTTCTCGGTGCAGTGGTTTTAGTTGCACCAGACGAAACATCGAGAACTTCAAGACAAATATTGAATGTATGGCTTTTAATAATAAGAAATCCGATATTAAGAGCTTTACTGCAAATATTAACAATAATAAATTCATACATGGATGGAAATATAAGTAACTCGACATGTGCATTAGGTAATAAATAAGTATAAAATTTGTTTGATTCAGAATATTCACATATTGCAATGCCTATAATAAATTCATCAAAAGCAAACCTCAGTCTTTGTATGGGTCAAATATCAACATTTTATCCAGGAGTGAAAGTGAAAGTTGGATTGCCTTGAAAACTGCGTTTATTCTCTTGCAGCTTCTCTGTGCTGGTTGTTTCAGTTGTTTCAGTTGTTTCTTGACTCTTGGAAGACTAAGTTATGTTGTTCCCATCCACAATTCTGATGATGATAGAAAAAATATAGCAAACTATAGAGCGGTTAGTATCCAGTCTGCGATACGTCAATTGCTGGACAAGTTGGTGCCCTTTTTTTTACAGGGCTATCATAACGAATGTTTAACACAGTTTCCCTTTTGGCAGATTAACTACGATTAATCTGCTTCAACACCCGCATTGTTTAATTGAATCTTTTGAGAGTAGCCTACAGGTGGGTGGTATATACACTGACTTCTCTAAAGCATTTGAATGTGTACAACATCATTAACTGCTAGCTAAAATACATATTTTGGGATTTGAACCCATTGTCATTGTGCGGCTTGAGAGTTTTTCACAGGTGGAAGTCAGGGTGTGCCAGTAAACAATCAGTATTATGTACCCTACAAGGTACCCCAGGGTTTTTATTTAAACTATTCCTAAATGACATTAGTGAATGGGTTACCTCGGAAGAGCTTTTGTTTGTTGATGACTTAAAGATGTATAGATTCATACAAGATAATATGCTTAGTTTTCCATGTTCAGGAATCCCATTCGGGGCCATTGATATGACTGCACAGTGGCTCATCGATAGAAACTGAAAAGACAAATCAATCAAAATTTTCTTGGACAGTCAAGCAGCTTTAAAAGCTCTTGAAGACAGCCGTTGTTCATCCAAGACAGTATGGAATTGCCAAGAACTACTCACCAAACTAGGTAGAGAAAACAAACTTACACTGATCTGGATACCTGGACATACAGGCTATGAGTGGGTACTGGAGAACTTCTTCAACTTGGTCGACAGCAGGTACAGGCTGTAGTTAGCATGTCAGCTAAGAAGCCACATGGACAAAATAAGACTCTCCGACGAAACGGAATGCCGCTTGGGCTTGAGGGAAGAAGAAACAATGAAGCATGTTGTGTGCCACTGTCCAGCAATGCAAAGAACCAGACAAACAGCCTTTGGAAATTCTCAAATCACACTTGCAGATTTGAAAACTATCCACCCCAAAAAGCTGTTCGATTTCATGAAAAGGATCGAGCTCTATAAAATAGTAATATCTGAGTAAAAATTTCAAAACACCAACACTTTTAATTGTTAGGAATTCGGTAAATCATACGTGATATCAGTTCATTTTCTGAAAAATCAGTAGAGCTGGCAGTACTGCTACACCGATATCAAATATTCAATCATGAGGGTGAAATCACTGTGGAATACTTTAGAAGTATTTCAAAAGATGCCAATAAATGTAGGGACGAGTAATTTCATGACATTACAGCACA
Organism: Pissodes strobi; assembly: GCA_016904865.1. Taxonomy (NCBI): domain Eukaryota; kingdom Metazoa; phylum Arthropoda; class Insecta; order Coleoptera; family Curculionidae; genus Pissodes; species Pissodes strobi. Next base: position 4,476 of record JAEQML010052187.1, read on the forward strand.
GTCTACCATATAAAGTTTGGGTAGTAATTATTGAAATAATAGTATATTATGATATAAGTGTATAAGAAGGCCTTTAAAGCACGCGCGACATATTTCAAAACACGACGCGCAGCGGAGTGTTTTGTAAGTCGCAAGGGCTTTAAAAGCCTCTTATATACGTATATCATACGCTATTTTTTATTACGAATGCATCATAATCTCAAAAACGTTTTAAATATTAAAGTTAAGGGACATATTGACGAATATATTAATCTGTCACATTTGACATGATCAAATGTTTCTATAGCAACCTTTAAAAAAGTAGGCGCATCATAAACATCATTTTAAGCATGCTGCAGCGTGCGATAATCGTTGATTATGATGCATGCGTAATAAAAAATAGATTTTTAACACATCACAACATGGATACAATCTTCAGGAATTTTACACAGCAACAATAATGATCCCATATTTGCCCAAATAAATTTACTAAGTATTTGATGTAAAGGCTTTATCAGATAATTGAGAAAAGACAAAAATAAGTTTCGTATGAATTTGGGTGAATGTAACTACGCAAGAAGTTAATCTTCATAATATACAAAGCAAATAAGATAAGTAGTGATGATGCTTGTAATGATAAAAAGTGTTACTTAAGTAAGCTGAATTCTAAACATTAACTTCTGCTAACCAATCTGTTTAGGTACAAGTTCTTCCACCTGCGTACAGTAATTTTTCAAGTTTTGGCATTTTATTGTCTGCCTGATGTAGTCATAGTTAGTCTATTATAGGTTGTATGGATACTTAATGTAATTTCTTTTAAAAATCTAATTCTAATTTTATGAGTAGTTTTTGAATGATTGATGAAAAAAAAAATTCCAAATACCAACTTTTTATCTCTCAACATCAAAAGTACAAACATTCTCACTTTTAAATGCAATTTTAATGAAGTAAAAGTTGAAGACCAAATGATAGATAAAAAAAAAGTAAACAGATTCCTGGGTTTATAGATGGATGATAGATTAAAATTTGAATCACACATAATTAACCTAAGCAAAAAATTGGGCTCCAGCTGCTATGTGATTAGGGTAATTTCGAATAACTTGAATTTCACTGCTCCAAAGACTGCATTTTTTCCGCGATACTTTCTAGTGTCCCTGCATTCATATATGTTCCTTATTTCAGCATTTCTCGTTTTAATGTGATTTTAATACCTGATGAACATATTGAATTTTTAGAAAACTATAGACTAATTAAGTTTGCTTCGTTTATATTATTTAGGATTGCAATATTATGGAGTATACCAAACACTTAGGGTACCATAATGGATGAGAAGCTGGTCAACGGCTGAGATTTGTATTGTCTAATATGATGACCATTTAACTTAAAATCTAGTGTATATATTCATCAGTTCTGTCACACTCATGTTATTCTTATTCCTTTTTTTTTGGGTTTGGTTTGAGGCGCACCAAACACCAAAGACATTTTAAACACATTTCAGAAAACCTCTGCTTTTGTTTTGTGGCTTTGTTAATAGGAATGTGATGATTCGCTATACAATAAAGCTTTTTTTGACTTTGACTTAAACACAAGTTATTGTAATCAAAAGTTTCATAATCCTAAAGCAACTCGGATTCAATATTCTCTTACGATTTACCTAGATTAGCGCCATGTAGGTGTTCCGCCAATATATTTGGTTTTTAAGTAAAATTACCATAGTTTGAAAATCACTCGAAATCTATCAACTTCCTTAAGTACAAACATTATGTTATGCTAGATACTGTCTATTTAGTTTCAAGTGAGTAAGAATAAAAGTTTATGCTGGGTAGGATTGATATTACCTTTCACAATTATTATTGGAATCCAGCAATTGAAATATTAGATAAAATAAGCGAGTTAATAAACATAATAATTATTATTATGAATTAGGTTGTAAAATAGAATATATAAAGCTTAAATGAAAGGTACTTTTATATGCATCACAGCTTTAATATAAAATGTAAATAATTATTAAGTTGAAATGTAGATCAAGAACACAACTATCTTGAGTGCATATAGTAAACTAGTTGCCAGCAGTTTATTGATATTGAATATTGACCAGAAAATAAAAGAATCATGTATGCCAAATGAACTATTGATTGGATCCAATCACATAAAAATAACACAAATCCGTCTACAAGCACACTGAATACAGAAGAATATACCATTATTCCAAAGAAAACACAAACGACAAAGAAAATATTAGAGATAAATCGCTTTTCAAAGATTTATTTAGCTAATATAACCCTTCAAAAGGGGAAAACTCGCATACCGAATTCCGATGGATCGTCAAATGAGGCACATCTTTGTATGAATACAGCGGCAATTTTTGGTATTTGGCATTGGAATAACTTTTTTTCATCGTTGCCGAAAACTTGTTACGCGTACCGAAGGGATTATGTATCGATTTTTCACATATTTTTTTTCAAAAATATTGTCCACCAATGTAAACGATGACGGAGACGACAGATTGACAGATAACAGATGTTGTGGTTCTGACAGATGACAGGGTAAAAGAATGACACGAAATCGTTGTGTTATCATGGGCGTTTGCCTCCATCCTGTAGACGCCACGGCGATGCCACTATTATCGTGAACCGTGCAGGTTTGCAACTGTCGGAGGCTGTTAAACAAAATCTATTTTTAAAGAATTTAATTTTTATACGACAAATGAAGCTAGCCAGCAAAATAAAGTATCGATACTTTCTTTACTTGCAGATAGCACATTAAAGTCGATAATGTTTAAATCTGTCAATTTGATTTAACTTCAGGGTCCTGTTAATATTATAAACCCAACCATTTCAGTTTTTTTTTCAATTTTAATCCATAGCTTATGCTGTCTAGAATAGATTAAAAGTAAAATTTGCTTGGAAAACTTGACCTTACAATTATTTTCCTCCTAATTTCATTACTTTGAATACGAAAACTATAATAATTTACAATAAGGATATTGACAGAATAAGGAATAACAGGAAATGTTTACAGTGTTGCCAAACTGAAATATATATCATAATCTATGTAACACCATAATTGTTAACAAATACAAAAAATCACAAGTAACCAAAACTAACCAAAATACAAAAGAACTCTGTAAATGTTTACTTTGCGCACTTTTTGAATTTTACAATTTTTTTTGTATGACATGTAATACTATCTAATTAAAAGTGTTTGTGACACGTTACATATTGCGCAGAGCAATTTTGACGGCAAAAATTGAAAAAAGTCGTAAATGAGGCTGTTTAGTAATACATTTTAACGCGAAAACTCCCACAGCTAACCCAAACTAACCGACACTAATCCAAAGTAACAAAAACTAACGAAAACCAACATAGACTAACCGAGACTCACCCTAATTAACCAAAGTAAAGAGACAAGCGCGCTTGTCTCTTCACTACTTCAAACTAACCAAAACTAGTCCATACTCTCCAAAACTAACCCAGACTAACCAAAACTAACCCAGACTAACCCAAACGCACCCAAACTAACCGAGACTCACCCTAATTAACCAAAGTAAAGTCTTCGCTATTTCATACTAACCCAGACTAACCAAAACTAACCCAGACTAACCCAAACTAACCGAGACTCACCCTAATTAACCAAACTAACCCAGACTAATCAAAACTAACCCAGACTAACCAAAACTAACCCAGACGAACCAAAACTAACCCAAACTAACCGAGACTCCCCTAATTAATTCACTATTTCAAATTAAGCCAGACTAACCAAAACTATCCCAAACTAACCCTAACTAACCAAAACTAATCCAAGGCATATAAAAAACTATCTAATTAAAAAAAACTTGCATGACCGGGCGTCGAACCAATTACGTTCTAGAGACGCGGACTTCGCCACTTCAGCCAAATTCTCACATCCCTGCTTTTCTCGAAAATCTGTCAATTTGATTTAACTTCATATTGACATTCTATGTCGCATACCGATAAAAATAAAATGATAATTTTTGATATACAATAATGATTTATCACTAAGCCAGTGTAATTCTTCATGAAACGAGGATTAATGCTTACCACACAGTAGTTTTTGCAGTCCCACGAAGGAAGTTTGCCCGACCGAAAATAGATCTCCATCAGTGTAGTTTCTTATTTTTGTTCGCTTTATTATACATTTCGCATTTTAGTTTAAGAAATTTGTTGAATTTTTAATTATTTTCTTATGCCCTTGCGTCTCATGACATGAAGATTTTTGAATTTGACTGACAATTAAAAAATTGATTATTGTTGTGTCAGTTATAGAGAGACGAAAATAAGTTCGAAACTCGAAATATCGAACGAAAAAAATTTCGACAACATTTGATAGAAAACCAAAATATCGAAAATAAAATGTATGGAATACGATAAAATCAAAAATATGGAAAGCATATGGAACTTAGATTAGGTAAGGGTAAGGATATCGCGCATGGCATTAAGCCAATGTACTGAAATTGAAGCCTTTCCAGAGCAGCGGCCATTATTTAGGTGGCAAATACATCTATTGTTGTGGCGGTGCTATTTTGCAGTTATTTTGTGAGTTTTTGAACAAAGAAAGATAAAAACTAAGATTCATAATGGTAAATTTTTCGGCATATGATTGCAAGAGTCGAAGTGAGAAGAAGGAGCCTGGAATTTCATTTCACAGGTACTTATTGTCTGCTGGCCTTGTAGTTTATTTGCATATTTCTTGTTTTAATAACAATGCATAATATACACATTGTGTTACATCTGAGTATATCATGGTAGGGATGCTTATTTAATTCTCGAGAGTAATTTGATACCCGATCTTGGATATTTTCAGTCATCAAATAATCAATAAAGCCATAAATCTTCTTTAAGGAGAGTCATTCAACAGCGGCGTAGGTAATATATTTTTCATACTTTGCCTATAAAATGACTATATTATTTTACGACTGAAAATCTTTAACTTATTAATTATTATTTATTACTTATAATTTCAATTAATTTATTGAAGTTACCCAGTAATTTATGTGGCAGCTGGTAACAGGCTTTTTCCCATGTTATCTGTTCTCTTCTTTCTTTGTCTAAAATATGGAACGTTCAAAATATCGAAAGTCCAAAATATCGCAAATATAGCATGTAGAAAGTTCAAATTTTTAAAAACATAAAATATCGAAACTGCAAAATATCGAAAGTATAAATTATAATCGGTAACCGGACCGGAAAGCTTGTGTTGAACGGTTGAATCCAAGATTAATAATTTTTAGTTTATTATTCTTGCTCAAAACGAGTACTTTAATTCTGTATATCATAAAGAATTTCTTTTTCGCTTCCTTACAGCTCATTAATGAGGTTACTCCACAATCATTCCCGTCCTCAACCTTCAATATTCCTTTCCTTATTAATGATTTTATTGTTTCCTGCTCAAAAGGGATATAAAAAAAACATTCTTTATTCCATATATATTTATTATTTTAGGACACAAATTACAAGCATCAGTCATTTTTCAAAAATTATGAAAATGGCAGTTTCAACGTTGATTTTCGGGAATCACTGGGTCGTTGGCTTCTCTGGCCTCTGGCCGCATATATTTTATTATTATGGATCCTAACAAGTCCTACCGCCTGACCAGTGCTGGGCTGCGCGCGTATCATAATCTTTATATAAACACATTTCTGACAAATAGATGTCTATATGGTCCATGAGTTTGCTTTCAGTAGGCCTCGAGGCTCAGTGGCTAATGCTAAAAGAGATGCTTCTTTGTAAGGTTACGTTTGCAAAACGTTTTTTCTTTATATTTTGGGCATATCTTGGCTTAGTTTGAGTTAGTTTTGTTTGGTTACGCCCCGAAGGGAGCGAAGCGAGCGGAGGGCATTGCATGAACGTCAAAAATTATAAATATATACGAAAGCATAGTAATGCGCGCGCAGCCCAGGACTCGTCAAGCGATAGGACTTGTTAGAATCCTTATGAATAAAATATATGCCCTCTGGCCACCGTTTATTAGTCAGTAGTCACTGTCAGTTGAGTGGCTCCTAGTTGTAAAAGAGTATAGGGAACCTACTAATTCTTTGATGCGAAATATGCGGACATGCGGCGAAACAAGAACAGGTATTATAGCTTTGTGTAGAACACCTTTTATTTATAGAATAATACTCCAGGTAATTATAGAGTTCTGTATTAACTTTAGCAAAGAAAATAATATATGATAGTAACGCTGCATAGTGTATATTCTAATAATCTACGTACGCATATCAATTTCGTCAGTCAATCTTGTATTCTCTCTATATATTTGCCGGGTTGGAGTAGGTTCATATTATGTGTATAATGTTACAATAACATTGCCAGTTCAACAAGGTTGACTTAACCTTGTCACCCGTGTCTAGTATCGCGTTCGTTGGAGTTAAACAATAATATTACGTGTAATGGGTAACGGAAATAACCTTTGTCTAGACCTCGAACTAGTCGGGTTGCCTTCACGATTTAATTTATGAAATACCGAGTGTTTTCCTGATACACTACATTTGTATTGCCCTCCGCTCGCTTCTGGAACGTAAGCAACAAACACTAACCAAAACTAACAACGCATGCCCAAAATTAAGAAAATTAATAAATTAATAAATACTAAACATAACCTTAAAAAAAAAATAAAACATGTGTTGCAACCGACGGAAATCGAATTCACGGCGTGCGAATGATAAGCAAACACTCTGACCACTATACCACCAGATATATTGAAATCATTTTACTGGACAGTAAAGACATACGTAATTTTGATACATTCGGCCATTACGCATGTCCGTTGCTTTCGCATCGAAAAGTTAGTAGGTGCCCTAGATGCTTTTCTTAAGCCGCGTTCGTTTTTGTCATCTTTTTCCTCGATTTGCTCTAACATTTTGACAGGCACGTGACTTGGATTTTCCTTATAAATACACAGAACTCGTGACTGTCAACTTTTAAGAGCAAATCGATAAAAAAGATGACAAAAACGAACGCGGCTTAGTTGTTGTTTGTGTAGTAGTCGGCATCAAATGCGGTTTGGGTTTGTCAAACCTAATCGAAGAAAAATTAGAAGAGTGAAAGGAACAAAAATTAGAAACTGATAAGAGGTGGATGGAAGTATTTAAACACTTTTCGGAATAAGATATTCAGGTAACCCGCCAATTTAAAATATTATTTCATTAGACTTTACACATTCGGTTTTGGGACACTCTACATATAGATGTAAAGAAAGAAAAAGAGAAAAACTAGTCATACATTGAAGTCGGGTTTTGCGAGGTTGTTTTGGAGCAGATCCGAAAGCGTATTGCTCGAGAACGGGGATAGATAGTCAAAAGCCGGCGCAGTGTACGGTTTAATTTGGTTCCTTGTTTCGCTTCTGTGTTGAAACTTGTTAGTACAGGTCAATAAAATTTATAATATTGTCATTAACATAACTTGTACAAGTATTTATTTGATTCTCATGCGTATAAGCTGGTAACAGGCTTTTTCCCATGTTATCTGTCCTCTTCTTTCCTTGTCTAAGGCTGGGTGCTACCTCCAGCGTAAACGATTGAGGTTATGATTAACATTTGACATTGACATTTGGTGATTTTGACGTCGACTCGACACCACACGTGCTTTTGTTTTGATTTTGAGTCCAAACTCTCAAGTATTTTCAACTTGATGCATAATTATTATTTTTCATAATGGAAAATAATCCGGAAAACAACGTAAATTTTATACCATGCATTAGATGGGTGAAACGCGGCGTGGCAAGTACAGTACCCGCAAATGTAAGTTTTTTAAACTTCATGTATTAAGAAGTCTATTAATTATTACTAATACTTTTCCTTGCTGTATTTTAGGTGCAATTGTCGAAAAATGAATTAGTTCAAATCATTAATGACACGAGAGAAAAACTCAGGTAACATAGACACAACTATTCTTATTTAAGTACTATGTTGTCAGTTGTTTAAATATATTTTAAGGTGCCCTATTTTGCAGTGTCTCTAATAAACAAGAAAGTGGCAATGGAGATGTTCAAATGGATGGAGAGAGTTCCACAACAGATGAATTTAATTTTAATAATTATGACAAAGATGGTAATTTATTTACATATGTGTGATGGACCTTCAAAAATGGGTACCTATATTTCTTTATATAACATTACTTGCAGATGATAACGAAGCGGCCCAGGCACTTGGGATACACTCTCTTGCCGAATTACCCACAGAAGCGGAAGATCACTTTTCCGAGTCTGATGACTCGGAAAAAGAAGATGATCTTATTAAACCAACTGACAATTTGATATTAGTTGGACATGTAGAGGGAGATGCTAGTATATTAGAAGTGCATGGTAGGTTGTGATGTCAAGTTTATTAAACTGCGAAAATTTAATTAATTTTCTAATTTTTAATTCAGTTTACAATGAGGAAGAAGAATCATTTTATGTACACCATGATATTCTGTTGTCGGCATTCCCATTATGCCTAGAGTGGTTGAATTATGAACCGAAGCAGCCTAAGGGTAACTATTGTGCTGTCGGAACAATGTCTCCCATTATTGAGGTGTGTGTAAAGTAAATTTTAATATGTACAATATTTAACTATAATAAAAATATCAATTATTAGTATTTTTGCTATTTTTTTAATGAAAGCAGGTATGTATAATATTTTCGAGAACAGTTAATTGATTTAAACACAGCTTGTAATAATTTCTAGAATTGTTTTTTTATAGAAAAAAATTAGATTTGCATATATATATTTAATTATGATGTGAAAGGAAAACACACGGACACACAACATACATCAAATAAGTGAAAATAGAAAGGATCATAATACTCTTTTCCTTAGGTGTGGGATATTGATGTAATGAATTGTATAGAACCTGCATTTAAATTAGGAAAAACTGCCAGTGCTAAAAAGAAACGAGATGCCGTTGGGCACAAAGATGCAGTACTAGCTTTGGGTAAGCGGTTCGTTTTTGAATGATTGTTACCCAACAATACTAATATCATCATGTACTGTGATTTCTTTAACAATTATTATAAATGTCTTCCAGCTTGGAATAAGAGTTTCGAACATGTGATGGCTAGTGGTTCAGTCGACCAAACAATTTTACTATGGGACATGGAGACTCAAACCCCAAGCACAAATATAAGTGCTTTTCAAGACAAAGTTCAGTGCTTAGAGTGGCACAAGTTTGAAGGGCAGACTCTCTTAGCAGGTTTTTGTTTTTAATTTTTGCTTTGTATCTTTGTAATTGCTGTAATACTTAATTAAAATAAATTTAAAATTGTAGGAGGCTGTGATAGCACAGCACGTGTATTCGACTGTCGAACGCCAGAAAATCATCAAACCTGGACATTAAATGGAGAAGCAGAAAAATTGATATGGAACCCGTTACAACCCTTTATCTTTTTGGCTGGAACTAGTAAAGGTTCAGTAGAGTGTTTTGATTGCAGAAAAGGTAAGAAAATTATGAGATTCATTTAAAATTGTTTGGTCGTTACATTCGCGAACGTAGTTGGAACAACACATGCCGGCAGGAGCTCCACAATTATTGTCATATTTTCGTTGGTTAAAGTTTAAATTTATATTTAAAAGTAGCGCCTCAGTGTTGTGTATTGGTGTGTACGTAATCGTGTGTTTTTGTTTTATTGAAAAAAAACTTGGATTGGTTGGAATTATTTGGCGCCAGGATGTTGTTTACATTTTTCGGCAGCGACTGCGTTCCAGTTTTAGAATTTAAATCTATAGCGCTTCAGCATTTACTTATTTTATTTTTTTTTATTGTTTTAAAAGGCCTAAATAGCAATGTCATGACGTGCTGTATGTGCTCCCATTTGTTGTGCCAGTTTTTGTTGAAGATTGTAACCAAAATTAGTGCGTAGAGCGGAGACCATACTATCGATATCGTTGCTCTTACTTCACCAGTGGCTCATCATGGATTCAACCTGCACTTCATGTGAAAAGTCTTGTGTTTTTAAGCGTCGCCCAAACGCTAAATTAGGCGAGCTCTTTGGTATTGCCTGTGACCTGTGCAAGCTATTCTTCTGCAAAGCTTGTATTAACGTGATCGCTGCCGAGATTGATGCGTTAACAATTCATAACAGATCTGTCTCTATTTACTGTAGCGGCTGTAAAGGTAAAGATTCCTTTCCTGATAGAGATTTATCTCGGCACATTGAGTCTTTAAAAACTCAATTAAACCAAAGAGTCAATTATATATTTACTCTCGAAGCCGACTTTGAGGAGCTTAAATCTAACTTCAAACTCGAAACTGATAGATTGGTTTCGGACGCCAGATTGAAGGACGTTCACATCAAGCGACTTCAAAGGAGAACAGAAACGATGGATGACGAAGTTTTTTATCTGAAAAGGCTAATGAGTCCACTATCCATTCGCTGAGAGATGAACTGCTGTGCCTAAAAAAGGAGTTTATAGAGCTGCAGGTGCAAAACACTGACTTGTCTGAGACAAATCTAGGCTTGATTGCTAAGATAAAGTCGCTTGAAACCGAACTTGCTGACTTAAAAGGTAGTAGAAGCTCCTTACTTAACAACATATCTTCCTTAACTGTAGAAAATGATAAGTATGTTCAAAGTATTGTTAACCTAAATAAAAAACTTAGCTTAAGGAGCTCGCGCGTCGATAAGTGCTCTCAGGTAAACCTAGTGTCTACTGCTAGTACTGCGGATAGCACCATTGCCGTGCCCTCATTGGAACCCAATAATATAAGCAGAGAACCAGCTTCTGTTGGACCAGTCTCAAACTTGCCCGTAATTGGCAACACTAATTTAAGCTCAACCCCTATCATCAGACGTACAAAGCGACTTCTCCTTCTCTGTGACCAGATGGGTAGGGGTTTGGACAACAAATTAAGAGAGAAACTTAATAATGTATACGCGGTGCAAAGAATTATCAAGACATTTGCTTCCTTTGAGAGTATCTGGGGGAATGTGGAAATCGTGACGGATTCTTTATGCTGGGTATAACAACTTCAGTGGTGACCATTTTCCAAAACTTCAGTTCATCACTGGTAAATTGAAACTACTTGTTAATACTAACGTTATTATTTTAAGCAGCCCTATTTGTTTTAGAAACCCAAGTAAATGTTATAGTTTCAATTATAAGCTGAACAACTTAGTTTTTAATTTTGAAAAGTTTTCTCCTAACAGAATGAGTTTTATTAATAGTTGTAATGTGTTAGGTAATAAGCGTTCAAATGTTGAATTGTCGGCACTGATCAGTTCAGTAATTCAGTTTCCCAGCAGCAAGAATCTTTTATATATTAAACTTGATGAAGTGGTATGTGATGATTGTCGTCAAAGCAGCCTTAATCCTACTCAAGTGGTTGCCTCAAGTGGTAATAGTTCTCTAACCTGTGATGTTCCGGTCGAAAACGATTTTAGCTTTGACTTACCTTTGTCCTCCCCTAATGATGTACTTTCCTTCAACTCAAGTTCAACTAATGCCACGGGCCAAAATTTTCGACAGGAACTTGCAGAGATGGTTGCCACTTAAACAATGTTTTCTCGGTGTTCTATCAAAACTGCAGAGGCATAAAAACCCAATTAAATAAACGTAAATGTAATATGCTTCTTAACGATTATGAATTAATTGCATTATCTGAGACCTGGCTGAACGAAACGATTGAGACCGCAGAGTTTGCCTTTAGCAACAGGCTCGTTTTTAGAAAAGATAGGAGTAGGTTGTTGACTGATAAATCTCAAGGAGGTGGTGTGTTGCTTGCGATTAGGGATTGTTTTATTGCCACTGAACTGAAGATTTTTGATGCTGATCAGGAAGCGCTGTGTATTAGAATAGCATTTGGCGCGTCTACTTATTTGTATGTCATTGTAATTTACTTTGTCCCTAATAGTACTAGTGACACAGCTTACCAAACAATCAGCTAGCCGACTCTCCTGTCAAAGTGGAAATAAAAATCTAACGTGACCGACGCCATTTCGGGTTAAGACACAGGGCCGGGATAAGGAGTATTCAATTTTAAATAGACAGGATTGGAGTTTTGATATTATATCTTATTTTTTTTTTTAGTTTTATCGTTGATTGAATGCAATCAACGGTTTTAGTTAATTTTTATTTGAATATTTGTGTACCTATATTATCGCTAAACCAAAAAAATAGATATCAACTTTTTGTTTTAAATATAGGTACCTATACTTAGTTTTTTCATTTATAAGATATTGTCTTAAGCGGGAAGATAGGAAATATAAACCACTGAAATCATAGAAATATTGATTTATTTTACAAAAATAACTATTTAAGGTATAACAGGTTTGTTATCAAATATGTATCTATATAAAACAAAATATCGGGCTCTCAAGAACAATAGGATGATCATTTTTTGAGGATTCCTCGAAAACTCTAAAAATCGTAGGTACTGCATTGTGATTTAAACGACAAAACTGGCTGTTTGTAAACATTTTTGGCTCGAAATGGATACTGTAAAGCCTGTAGTTCTGATAAAGTCTGTCACTGTCCATATTTAATAAGTCTTCTCTTTGACTACTTATGAGCCATGTCCTTGCCCTAAGACAACATATTATTATACCCAAGAAAAGTAGTAGAATTTTCTTTGATTATACATAAAAGTACACACCTATTGTATAAACGTAAAACAACCTTTTGTAAGCGATTTAGAGGTATTTGAAGCTAATATTTAAGATAATTTAAGGTTTAAAAAGCTATGGATATGAGTTTTAAATTATGTTAATTATGTACATGGTGGCCCTTTTAAGAGGGGCCTATACAATATCTCGAAAACTACGGGCGTTGCAAAAAAAAAAACTAAATACAAAAGTTGTTTCTAGTACAATGATCTTTATTTTTTTGCTTGTTTTTTTGTGTTTTTTTAATTGTCACCTTTTTATATACAGGGTGGGCAAATAAAGTTAATTTTTTTAATGAAACACCCTATATTTTATTAAATTTTTTGATTCTACTTAAAATTCTCAGAATATATGATGTACAGATAGTACTTTCACAGCTATAACCAGTTGAAAATCGGTACTTTGGCTAAGTTTCATCTTGGTAGCAAGAAAACCATTAGAGATGGAGTAAAATTAATTTCACATTCCAAGGTACCAGATTTGGTACCCATCGTACCACCTGCCAGTTAGTACCGTCAGATAGCTCTTGTAAAGTTCAGAAAGGAATGTGAAATTCAGTTTGCTCAATCTCTAATGGTATTCTTGATACCAGGGTGAAAAGTAACCAAAGTATCGATTTTCAACTGTTTATAGCTGTGAAAGTACTAACTATAGAGGTATAACATCATACATCAAATATGCTTAGAATTTTAAATAGAATCCAAAAATTTAATAAAATATGGGGTGTTTCATTGAAGAAAATATAACTTTATTTGATCACTCGATATATAAAAAGTCGATAAAAAAAGATAAAAAAAATAAAGATTATTTTACTAGGAACAACTTTTGAATTTAATTTTTTTTTGCAACCCCGTCGTTTTCGAGATAAGTTATAGGCCCCTCTTAAACGGGCTACCCTGTACAATTGTTTTTTCTACAGCCGTGCGCAAAATAACTAATTAGTAATTTGAAATGAAATCGCAAAATCGACGAACGCCGCGTCATCCTTATTTTATGCTCTAAAGCGTACATGGAAAAGAAAATTCTCACTTTTTCCGTCGAGTGTGCTATGGATAGTGATGGCAACCAAAAGTATAAATAAATGACAGTCGTGCATTTGTTACAATGGATGCTGGCACTCCTGCTCTAAATATGCCCGAATATAATATGCGAAAAATGACAAGTCATTTGCAAATTTCAGAATAAGTAGAGAGAAAAATGTGCATTTAATTTAAAAAAATGCGACTATAGAAAAAGTTCTGTGCGAAGTAAGATTGCCATTTTCGAAAGGTTAACGCGCTCCACGGTAATATTCGTTCTCAAGCGGCAATCCGTTACTTTACGCTCTAAAAACACAAATAACTACTAAAACAATTAATTTGTTTAAGGTAATTTGTAATATAATCTTCATTTTAGGATAAACAATATCACAGTAAGAAGTATTACATTCAAAATTACTTACATTCCAGTAAAAACAGCTATGCTTACATTAATGAAATATATTTCTAGGCTACAATAGTACATAATTTTTAAGAAGCTTGTCAAAAAAACTTACCTAATGGCATCTTTGCGAAATCTAAAAAAAAACTTATTTTCTTGTTAGATTCATAACTTCTCGCACTGCAGTTTTTAGCGGCACAAACGTGTCCACCTCGCGGTTTATCCATTTCTATTATATACAAGCACAGATATTATAAAATAAGTAGTTTGTTCAAGAACGTATGTACACTGTTAATTACTGTAACTAGAAAACATATATACCTAAACTGAAACTACGACACTGGCTAACACAAACAACTCATCTGACACGACCACGAGCGACGAGCCAACACTGTCGAATTTGATAGATTTTAACCCAGAATGGCGGCCTGCGCGAGGAAATGGGCATATCGATCAAATTTTAAGAGTTGGATAGCTGATTGTTTGGTAAGCTGTGCTAGTGATGTGTATGAAAGGTTTTTTGAGAAAATTGAGGCTAATCTAGTAGGTAGGAAGAACTCAGAGTTTACTATTATTGGCGACTTTAACATTCCTTCCTATGTTAATCCTATGTCCTGTAACGATTGCTTAAACTCTCTTCATTCCTTTGTTTCTTTTAACAGTTTATTTCAAGCGAATTTTGTCAAAAACTTTAATAATGTACTTCTTGACCTCGTTATTTCATCCTTTGACGACGTTCAGGTGGATGGAGTAGAGGATTCCCTGGTTCCTATTGACAGGTCCATCCATGTTTAAGTGTTTGCTTTAAGCCTAAAGAACGCCCAAGATTCTGCAAGGTTGAGCCAAGTACTAAATTTAATTTTAAAAAAGCTAATTTCTTATTATTGTGTAATCTGTTTGCCGCACAGAACTGGGATCTCCTCCATTCTTGTTCGGATGTGAATTAGGGCTGCCAGACATCCCGATTTAGGCGGGAGCCTCCCGATTTCTCAGGAACCATCCCGCCTTCTAAAGTCAATTATCAAACTCCCGATTTTCATTTGATCCTCCCGAAATATACCGAAATCGTTAAATACAATAACATCGACAGCCATCATTAAAATCCTCATGTGCATAATAAAATCGAATTAGTAACTAAATATCGATATCTTCCCATTTCTGATTCACCAATTCCTATTAATTCTATTCGCTCCCTCTGCTGCCGACCTATTTAAACTTTCAAAATCGGTGACATCAATTAATGTATTTGTATTTTCTATTTTCTATGATATCATGATATCAATTTACGTATGGGTATGGTACCGACAGGTAGAGATCACAAAACAAGTTGTAGTTATAATGGAATTTCGCAGTAATTTGGTAAATTGTAATTGGTATGTTTTGATATATATATTATTGTTTTAATAATAAAACCTTCTTCTGTTAACACGTCGCGAGCTTTCTGTTTTTGAAAATAATGACATTATCATATTGCTCACACGCAGGCGATCGGCATAGGATGTGAGGTCAGCAACAAGCACAAAGAATCCCTCTTTGTGGCAACAAGTATTTTTATATCTTATGCATACTACATACATAACATACTATTTACAGCCATAGAAAAAATCAATAAGAATCACCTTGTGTACAAAAAATTATGTACTTTCGCTATTTTGACGATGATCATGGAAACTTGGTATAGACACCGGGCCTCCCGCCTTTCATTTCATAAAATCTGGCAGCCCTAATGTGAATATGGCTATGGACGTCTTTTATTCTACTTGTACAGACATTTTTGATAAATCCGTTCCTAAGACCACCCAAATAAATAAAAGATATCCAGTATGGTTTACCAAAGAAATTATTAATCTTATCAAGCTTAGATATAAATTTTTCCTTAAAACTAAGAAATACCGATTGAACTATTGGAAGTGCAGGTACCGTTTCATTAGAGCTGCTGTAAAGATTAAAATTAGGGCTGCCTATGCTGACTATTTGAGGGATATGGAATCTGGTTTGAGGGGGAATCCCAAAATGTTTTGGTCTTTTGTGAAGTCTTTACGTGATTCTGCTGACATTCTAGAGGAAATGACTTTTAAGGACAGAATCTATTCAGGTTCTCAACAGGTTGCAGATGGGTTTGCCAATTTTTTCAAGTCAGTGTATATAAACGACAACGATTTAGACTGTCCACCCACGGAGCCCATGTATTTTTTCTGTAGTCAACTGATTTCTGAGGATGAAATCTTAAAGGCCGTCAGCAGGATTAAGGCGAACAAAGCAATTGGCCCAGATGGCATTCCAGCATATATCTTAAAAGGTTGTCGTGATTATTTATTGCCACCATTAAAACACGTTTTTAACTTAATCCTCAAAACCGCAACTTATCCAGATAAATGGAAAGTTAGCAAGATTCTTCCTATACACAAATCCGGCTCTAGGCATGAAATAAAAAATTATCGACCGATTAGTATTATGAGCTCCATTTCTAAGGTCTTTGAGTTGATTATTTTTGAACGATTATATCATGAAATTTCGGGCAGCATTACTTCATGTCAACACGGGTTTTTACCAAGAAAATCCACTATCACAAATCTCACCTCCTTTTGCCAGTATGTCCACGAAGCTATCAATAAAAGATCTCAGGTTGATGTTATATATACAGACATGGAGAAGGCTTTTGATAGGGTGAGACATTGTATGATTCTAAAATCTTTGTCAGATTTAGATGTACCTACATACATTATTAGATTGATTCAGGCATACCTAAGTCATAGATTTCAATATGTGGAAATTAAGGGATCTAGGTCATATATTTTTAAGAGCACCTCTGGGGTTCCTCAGGGTTCCAACCTTGGACCCCTTTTATTTTTGGCAGCCATTAATGACATAATTCGTAAAATTAAAAAGGCAAAGGGTCTTATATTTGCCGATGATTTCAAGTGTTTTTTGGAGATAGATTCCGTTGAAGATTGTCACATCTTACAAAATGATTTTTGTGAGGTTGCGAACTGGTGTGATATTCACAGTTTTAAGTTAAATGTCAGTAAGTGTGCTTGCATGTCGTTTACACTTAATAATAACCCTACTGTTTTTGATTATCTTTTAAATAATGAGCAACTGCAAAGAGTAACCCAACAAAAGGATTTAGGAGTTATTTTTGACACCAATCTTTCATTTTCTTCCCACATCTTGTCGAAGGTTGAGAGTGCTCAGAAGATTTCTGGATTTGTTGCCAGATCCACCAAGGAGCTTAGCATTGAGGTCAGTTTGCATCTTTTTGATTGCTTGGTGTTGTCAATCTTGGAATATGCCTCCGTTATTTGGTCCCCTCAATATAATGTCTGGATATCACTGATTGAGGGCGTGCAAAGGAGGTTTTTAAAGTGCATGTACTACAGGAAATTTGGTGTTTATCCCCAGAGAGGTTGCGACAATGAACACTTATTGGCGGTGTTTGATAGACTTTCTCTGACTAAGAGGAGAATTAAAATATTCTTGTGTACTGTTTTTAAAATGTTGAAGAACAAAATTGATTGCCCTGATATTCTTCAAGAATTTCCTTTTGCAATTAACAGATTAAATTCCCGCAACTCAAGAATGTTTTATTTGGCATATCCACGTACTAATCTTTACAAAAATTCGCCATTATATAAACTCTGTTATTATTTTAACTTGTATGCCTCTGATATAGACATTGACTTGACTAGTTTTAATGAATTTAAGAAAATTATTATAAATAAACTAAAATCGACATAGTTACCAGGTAATCTTTTAATATGTTTTATAGGTCTCGTATGTGCGTTCTGAGTGTTTATATAAATCTTATAATCAATTTTGAAATTTTAATGTTTTTTTAAACTGGCATGTAGTCATAGATGTCTTGCTTTAGTGTACATTTTATACTAGTTTTTAGTTTTTACTTAAGGTTTATTGTCTTTTTGGCTTAGTATACTTTATTCATTGTAGATCTCTTTAGTTTTAAGTTAGTATCTGTAATTGGCTCTTGTAGCTGTTGATACTTGTGACAAATAAATAAATAAATAAATACCATACAAGGATAATTTTACCAGACTTATACCATATAATATCAAATTGTTCTTTCGTGTATACCTATCTTATTAAATTTACTACTTTAAAGGAAAACTTTGGAGTTTAGAGGCGCATGAAAAAGAAGTTACAGGGTTAGCGATAAGTGGCCAATGTCCCGGTTTGTTAGTGACTGCTTCACCAGATGAGACTGTAAAAACTTGGGACTTTCAAGAAGGAAATATTCCAAGGTATTCATAATTTTCTATCAATGTATGTACTCTTAAGAAATTCTGAAATATTATGGTTTTAGAAAATGCAGATGAACGTTCTGATTTAGAAAAAATTCTAACCAATAAATCAGCATCGTCAAGTACCCAGCTTATTTAGCAGCAGTTTAGGTTCATTTCCAACACAAGTGATGATAGGTTCTTTATTGTTCAGCTCACTGGAGATAAACTGCCCAAAAATTAGCCTTAAATCCATTTGTGTTTAAACATTCTCCTTCGTCAATACCTTTTATATAAAAGTCAACATTTATGTACATACTTTACTCGATTTTTAAAAAATTTCATGTTTTGTAGCTTGGTGAATGATCGAGAATTTAAAATGGGAAATATCCACTGTCTCGAACTATGTCCTGATTCACCATTCGTCATTGCATTAGGAGGTGACAAAAAGTCAAATAACTTTGCCGTTTATGACTTACAAAATATCGATCCTGGTAAGTCGTGCTAGCAATTAGAAGTAAATAAACCCGTATACATGGGCTTTACTGTAAATTTTATTTAATAATTAAAGGATAAATATTGAACAAGTTTTATTTTTCAGTAAAACACACATTTAGTGCAAGAGAGTTGATACAATTGATACCAGAGGAAGAAAGTGCAACTACTATAGAAGAAAGCATGAGCAATGATATGTGAATGACATATTTGAAATAAAAGTTTATTTATTTACAAAAAATTATATTTTATTTTTAAACTTAAACATACCTACCTCTTGATTAATTGGGTTCAGAACCCTGGTAAACTCTCGGTTAACAACCCACTAAATAATGAAAAGCAAATTGAGTATGTTATTTACCTAAGGATATTGAAATTGATACTAAAACTACTGTCAGAACCACATAAGATATCACATAAAACATTCGAAACAATTTTGTGAAGAGTTAATATCTATATTTTGTGGAATAATCCTTTGGAGATACTACAAGACCTCTGCCTTTCCGAGCGCCCCTATATACAGTTTCAATTATGTCAATCATTTCCTGCTTATCCTCTAGAGGCCAATTGATTTTATTGTTATTACCAGTACCTAAATCTATCATTATATGCTTGTTTCTGAAGAAAAACATGACAGTGCAAGGGTCATACAACTCGTACCTGCAAAAACAGAATGTACATGATGGATTCTAATACTAGTTTTATTAGGTGATATAGAAGCAAGTTTTCTTTATCCAATGAATTGTGTAATCCTACTCACATTTTATTGAAATCTGGCACCTCAGTAATGTCAACAAGATAAATAACAGCAAAATTCTTCACTTTCTCAGCGATACTATACAAAACTTCGTCCATTTTCATACAGGAGGGATCCCAGTCGTGACCAAATCGAATTACCTTATAAAAAGGAATTTAAAGTTAAGAAAATAGTCATCCCTTTTGTTAGTGTTCACTTACCACCACTCTATCTTCTTCAGACAATATTGCTTGGTCAACCTGCCATCCATTGTGTAAATGAGCTAGCATATAAGACATTTTGCCTGTATATTGTACTTTCTTTTTACAAATAAATTAACTAATCCCTTAAATTTACAAACTGCCTTTAATTCTGTTTTTGTTTATATTATTATATTCCAGAAAATCGACTGATGACAGGTGACAGCTATTGACAGTTGGTGGCTGGTTCAGCATAACCTTAAAAGAGTTGCCCAGTCTTCTTTTTATAGCGATCAATACCAGCTATACTTTCATTCCGATATCTGACAACGCTGTTTGAAGGCTGCAAATTAAATAGTTTTCATTATTAAATTAAAAACGAGCTTTACGAAATTAACTTTTTAGGCTACTAGCCTATTGGGTGATATATCACTTTAGCGTCACATGAATTAAAATGTCAGAGATATACTAATCGTTAGTGCACACAATTATTTGACAATATATGAAACAAAAATTGCGGATCATGCATTTATTTTTTAAATATTTGTGTTCAATGTTGACGTTATTTTTCGTCGCGCCGCGGCAGATTTTGTTGTTCGCGCAGGAATTTTCCCTTGCTAATAGCGTCTACCAACACCAATTTTGAGCCTTCACGCATGCGTACCTGCTAATTCAGGTATTTTTCAGTTGTTTTTCTTGATTTTGGACAGTGCCTTGGGTTAGTTTTGTTTGGTTACGCCCTCGAATCGAGCGAAGGGTCATGCGTGAAGTGAAATATTAGTCCAATGGTCGAAAATTTGCTGTAGGTAGACGCTTGTCTGAAAACAAACGAAGCCAAGTGAAAACGTAAGCAAGCACGATTTTTCCCGTTATTGCCAACATGTCAACAGTAATATACCGATAGCGGAGATGTCTTACCGAAAAGACCGTTGATTTAAAACAAAAAATTGATTTTCCAAAATTTCTATGAGACAAATTTTCGTTTACAATCTGAAAAGACCCCGAAAGCTTTAGCTCGATGGGTCTTTTCTTCGAAATAGAAGAAACAAGTGCGCGTAGCGCCATTGTTTGCGCGCTTATTTCGGTACTTTGGTTAATTTAGGGTTAGTCTGGGTTAGTTTTGGTTTGTTTGGGTTGGCTTTGGTTAGTTTGGGTTAGTCTGGGTTGGTTTTGGTTACTTTAGGTTAGTGTTGGTTAGTTAGGATTGGTTTTGCTTAGTTTGAGATAGTGAAGAGAAAAGTGCGTGCGCTTGTTTGCGCGCTTATTTCTTTACTTTGGTTAATTTAGGGTTAGTCTGGGTTAGTTTTGGTTTGGTTGGGTTAGCTTTGGTTAGTTTTGGGTTTGTCTGGGTTGGTTTTGGTTACTTTAGGTTAGTGTTGGTTAGTTTGGGTTAGTTTGGGTTAGTCTAGGTTGGTTTTTCTTAATTTGAGATAAGGAAGAAAAGCGCGCCTAGCGCGCTTGTTTGCGCGCTTATTTCCTTACTTTGGTTACTTTAGGGTTAGTGTGGGTTAATTTTGGTTTCTTTGCATTGGCTTTGGTTAGTTTGGGTTAGTCTAAGTTGGTTTTGGTATACTTTGGGTTAGTATTGGTTAGTCTGGGTTATTTTTGCTTCGTTTGAGATAGTGAAGTTACAAGCGCGCGTAGCGCGCTTATTTGCGCCCTTATTTCCTTACATTGTTTAATTTAGGGTTAGTCTGGGTTAGTTTTGGTTCGTCTGGGTTGGCTTTGGTTAGTTTGGGTTTGTCTGGGTTGGTTTTGGTTACTTTGGGTTAGTGTTGGTTAGTTTTGGTTAGTGTGGGTTGGGTTTGCTTAGTTTGAGATAGTGAAGAGACAAGCGCGCGTAGGGCGCTTATCTGGAACGCTTATTTCCTTACTTTGGTTAATTTAGGGTTAGTCTGGGTGAGTTTTGGTTTGTTTGGGTTGGCTGTGGTTAGTTTGGGTTGGTTTTATTTACTTTGGGTTAGTTTTAGTTAGATTAGGTTAGCTGTGGTTTAGCAAGCTACTATTCTACTTTTTGAAACAACATGTGGGTTTTTTGTCAACTTTTGGCGTCAAAAGTGCTTTGCGCAATATGTAACGTGTTACAAAACGCTTCTAATACTGTCTAATACACGTTATACGAAAATAAACTGCTAAATTCGAAAAGGGCGCTAAGTAAAAATTTACCCTTTTCTATGTTATCTACAAGGTTAATTTGGGTTAGTTTTGTCTGGTTGAGCCCCCGGAGCGAGCGAAGAACGAAATATTAG
Organism: Pissodes strobi; assembly: GCA_016904865.1. NCBI lineage: Eukaryota > Metazoa > Arthropoda > Insecta > Coleoptera > Curculionidae > Pissodes > Pissodes strobi. Next base: position 26,392 of record JAEQML010052187.1, read on the forward strand.
AACAACACTGGGCTGCTGCCAAATGCGCAGATCCGAAGGTCGAAAATTTCGTATAGGTAGATGTGAGTGTTCCGAAAATTTAATATATTTTAGGTTAGAAATGTTACTATTTTTTAATAAAAAAGATCCTCCGTCCGCACTTTTTTATAAAGAATCACTCTCTCTAACATAGAAAATGTTCTTATTTTTACCAAAAACTTCTTAATTTGTGTGACGCTAAAGTGTTATGGACCCGCCTATTGTTAATAACGCATAAATTCATTACAAAACAAAAATCTTGCGAGTGGTTTTAAATGAACAGAAATAGTTACAGGGACATTTTTGAACTACGTTTCAAATTCAATCTTACCAAGATATCTAATCTAATTCGTCTTCGGTCGAGTGAACACGTGTCAGGTATCGGCCATTTCAGCTTCATATACATATATGACCAGTTTGGGGGGCGCATGTTGGGCGGGTAGGGACCGTTTTGACTCCCCAAGGATGAATCGGACGTCCAGCCGGAGGCTTGAGCCTTAAAAAACCGTGCATGTACAAGATTTAAATGGGTGTTAATGTCCAGCCGGTGGTTTTCGAACCTCAAAACAAGCCGTGCATGTACAAGTCAGAGCCTCCAGGAGTACATACTCGAGCATTTAAAGATCCTTTACACAAATAGTGCACTATGTAAAAATCGACCTCTCCTATTGGTCGATCCATCTCGTATTACGATATGTCTGCGTGATGCAATCGATTTCTATCAAGAGCTCTTGTGGTGTAGAGGTTTAGATCGTTGGGTCTCACCTGGAAAACGCGGGTTCAAACCCCGTTGCTTTTTTTATTATTTTTTTAGAGATTATGTTTCTAAACAGCTTTTTTTCTTGATTTTGTATATGTCTTGGGTTAGATTGGGTTAGCATCTGGTTAGTTTCCTTTTCTTGAGCCCCCGTAGCGTCCGAAGCGAGCGGAGGGCCATGCGGATCGACGAATAGGAAAGGCCGATTTTAATATAGTGCACTATTTGTGTAAAGGATCTTATAATACCATACTCGACATACTGGAGGGTCTAAAAACAGTATCTGGGTCCACCTATGTGTAACCAATGTGAAAGGGTCGCTCCACCTCTTGCTAAGCTCGGATAGCGATCTTTACTGGCTGAATTGCTCACGCAAAGGCCAACAGAGTCGTACTACTACTAACCTTTATGATCGCACTATACAATATACAATAATATTACACTTCACGCATGGCTCTCCGCTCGCTTCGCTCGCTACAGGGACGCAACGAACAAAAACTAACTCAAGGCATGCCCAAAATCAAGAAAAAAAACTTTTTACAAATATAACCTCAAGAAAACAAAAGTAGGATTAAAACTAACCATAAAAATCAACGCTAGCGAAGCCGTGGGTAAAAGCTAAAAGTGTCCTATGCTCTTTAAAATATCTGTACACAATTTCATGATGATCGGAACAGTTTATGCGTCAAAGCGTAAAAAACAAACACATTCGCATTTATAATATTAGTTAGGATTATTTAATAATACTTATTGGCAGCTTCGGAATGGATTAATTCGACTAATCCATTCAAAAACGGTTATTTTGTATTTTGCACTTGCAGTCCTGCAAAGTCAGTGTTTTATTTTAATGACGCATGAGAATAAAATGTCGTTAAAATGTACCATAAAATACGGTTGCCACTTTCTTTCTCAATTCAATAATAGAATACCTTTTTCGTTTTAACTTTTAGGTTTTGTAGTCTTCAACGGCTCGGTTAAATAAGCCAATATTCTGTCGGGGAATTACATAAACATATAACACATACGACGGAGAATCCACTACTACTAAATAGAAGCATTAAACAAGTACATCGGTTTATAGGTAAAAGTTCTTTCTTTCTAATTATGCATTTTTGTCTTAAAGACAAAAGACAAATGGCATGGCTTCTGTTGCACATGCGCAAATTGCTAGCTCATTCGGAGGGCGACCGTAACCTTGCCTGGTTCTAAACCATGTTGCGAGGTTGCGACCACCGATTTTTGACAACAAAAACGTTTGAGTTTTTACAAGCACAGACAAAAATGACACCACGGAAGCATGCTCCCCTATAGATAAGTGAGTTGAACTTTTAAGGATATTCAAAATTTGACATTTTCTGTCACCTCATACCACTGATCTATAAAGATCATTGCCTCATACCAAAATAATGAAATAAAAATTTTAAAGAAAATCGGAGTTTTTAACAATAAAAATCAATATTAGATCATTCGAACCATTTTAAAAACAATGTTTTTTCAAAAATCGTTAATGGAAATTGCAAGAATCAGTTACAATCGGCAACACGAAATCCAATATGGAGGACGCAGTTTAATCGCTGTTAAACAGGTCTAGTGTAATAATCACTTATCTGAACAAAATTTATTCAGAAGATTAGTCCAATTTACGATGAAGGAAATAATCAATGTAAAACGACATTAAAAGTCGATTTTTGGCGAATGGTCGCGCAGCTGGTAGAATCTCTCCATAGATGGCACCTGAAGTTACATGCGGTTGACGCTTATATACGTAATTGTGTGACTAATAATCATTTCAAGAAAGTGGGTTACTAAGTTCGCCGAGTTTATTTTATTTGTTAGTATTTGTTTATGGCGGGCGCCATACTTCGGTTGCGATTTAATGATTGCAACTGAAGGTTAAAACAATTAATTTTTAGAGCCTCACAAGAAGAGGCCAATAATCAAAAGTCAAAAATAGAAAAGCGTCTGGGTGCACCGAATTGGATTTCATATTTATTTCATTTAGGCGACGCTTACATTGGATATTGGATAAGAATTCGTATGAAAATATTGAAAATCGAATTCTTACGACGTACGACGTAGGTGGTTACACTGCTCGGTTTCATTTATACGAATACAATAAGAATTTTGACTAATTATAAAGTGGTAATAGATTCTATCTTCTCTCACAGTTTTATTTTTTAGAAACATCACCATTACTGAGATATCTTTCACTGACAAAAAAATAGAAGCAAATGGGTTGATTTATGCAGTATTTCACTTAAATTCAAATATGTTGTTAAATAAAGTACTTATTTTTTGCTAAACATAAGACTTGTTATTGAATAAATATATGTACCTTAATGGAAATACCTACCTCCTAGTCTTCCAGCCGCTACTTCTTTCCGTAATTTTTGATGTGTAATCATCTTACGCGCCGGTATGAGGGTAAATCTCGGCAAATGGGACGGAAATGTGTGGGCGGGGCGGAAGTGTGGGGACGGAAATGCCCAAACCGATTCTAGCCGCTAGGGCGGTATTATATACAACTAACAAACAAATAAGCTGTGTCGATATGTTGATCTTATTTCTGGCGGTTTTAGATTTTCGTGTCGAATTTGTGCAGTGAATTAATCCACTCTGAATCTGCCAAACAAAGATATTGAAAGCTACCAGAACTAACACCTTATTCAAAAATTAAGGATGAATTTATGGTGATCAAGTTATCCTGAGAGACTACAGAATTGTTTTACCCATGCCTTTACAAGAAAAAGCAATAGATATGACTCATAAAGGACACTTAGGCATAATTAAAACCAAGCAATAATTGTTGAGAACAAAAATATGGTTTTCAAATCTAGACATTTTAACTGAAAAATACATAAAATCCTGCATACCATGCCAAGCAGTTACTAAGGTGAATGAATCATAGGGATCCAATAAAATCTAGTCTACTACCAAAGTATCCTGTTCAACATATTGATATAGATTTTGCAGGACCTTTTCACCAAAACAGCAGTTAATGAATTTTCAAGATATCCCACTGAAGCCAATTTTGGATAGAATTTTTGCTACCTGGGGATTTCCAGAATCTATTAAGTCTGCCAATGGACCACCATTTAATGGACACCAATTTGCTAGTTTTCTAGAAAACTATGGGATAAAACACACAAGAATAACACCAGCATGGCCAGAAGCTAATGGTATGGCTGAAAGATTTGTGAAAACTGTGAAGAAATCATTACTATGCTCTCACATTGAAAATGGAAGTTTTTAGTCAAAAATTCACGAGTTTTTGATAAATTGTAGGAGCACACCACACTCCACAACCGAAAAATCACCATTTGAAATTGTGCTTGGTAGGAAGATGAATAATTTGCTTCCCACATTGAATAACCAACCTCAAATCAAATGAATATGAAGACATCAAGCAACTGGATTTCAAAAACAAATTGAAACAGAAGAAGCACGCAGACCAGAAGAGGAAGACTAAGTAGTACCATAACTTTCAAACAGGAAATTTAGTTCTGTGTAAACAGCCTATGACCCAAGACCTTTAACAATTGTACAAATTATGGGTACATCAATAAAAGCCAAAAGAAATGAATATGTTATTACTAGGAATTCAGCTTTCTTTAAAAAATTCCTGAGCCCTTCGAACAACCAAGATTCGAAGGAAAAGAGTGTTTCATGTAGAGATGAAACTCAGATAGTACTAACTCAGAAAACCAGCTTTCATTGGAATTTTTGCCAATGATCCTCTCCCTCCATTACAATATCCTTTCCCACTCCCTCCAACACCAGTAAGTGAAACCAGCCGGAGAAAAGATCATCCTCTGACTGTGAAGAACCAAGAGAAGCCGACTCACATAACTACTTTGAACCATCTTTGTTTAATGACTCAAACAACGACATTGAGCTCATTTTTGAATCAAGCTCATCAGAAGAGAACTCCAGAAGCTCCCAAGAGGAGACGTCCAGAAGCTCTGAAGATGAAGACCAAACAAGAAGTACATCCTCATCTGAATTTCTTGACTCGATGGCGAATCTTGATGATATGGCGAATCCTGATAATATGGCGAACGCTGATGAGAGACCAAAAAGAGATTATAAAATGTCAAGCCACTATGAAGATTTTGTAATAGAGTAAGAATAAGAAATTGATATTTTAAAGTGAAATGTTATGTTTATTTGTTTTATGTAAAATTACGCTATAATATGTTTAATTAATATTTTTTTTAGGAATGCTGCGCTAAAGCCAATGGAACTATTAATTTGTTTACGATTTTATGCTACAGGCAATTTTCAAATTAGAGTTGGTGCCCATTCAGTAGTGCAGTACATATAGATAGTATTCTGCAACTGGGGGAGTGTAACTATGAGTTCCTGCTCGAAGTCTAAAAATCCTCTGTCCTCAGAAGAAATAGTCTACAAGATTATTTGTGACTATTGCAATGATATTCATTGCCAGGCTTGCTCTGGACTATCTAAGTCAGAAGCATATGTTACAAGATTAAGTAAGCAAAGAGCCTTGCTATTTGCATGCTCTGATTGTGCCCCAATTACTAAGACTTTATCAAAACCCCAAACTCCTGACCTTAAAAGACTGTTTGACCAGCTAATGGTGGATATAGAAAAATCCATTACCAATGCTTTTACTGGTGTTTGTGACACTATAAAGTCAGGTACAAATAGATTGTTTGGGCAAGGCTCTTCTTTCAAAAATTGATCGAAAGTTACAGGAGAAGGACATGCAAATTTTTTCCGAAAAAAATGTGTGTTTTCTTTCAACCTCGGCTCAGCAGTGAGCTTCAGCAGAAATGAGGATATCTGAACCTCCTAAAAGAAGCAATAAACCCTCTATCAACAATAAGCAAGTGCAGAAAGCAGTAGATGGGGCGAGCCTGCAGAAGTACATCAATCTTGCGAATGACGAAATTAAAGATCCTGTACCTACTAAGGGCCAATTAACTGGAAGATCTACCCAGGCACCAGAGAAAAGTGCCCATCATTCCAAGGAGCCTGAAATAATTTTACCAGCTTTGGAGGCTGCATCAAGGGGACCAAAAGTTTTGATTGGCTCATCAGAAGCTTACCTGGATTCTCCACAGGGTGACCACCTCTCCGGTTTTCACCCGGAGTCTCCGGATTTTCATAGCGTTTCTCCGTTCTCCGGTTTTTCAGATAAATCTCCGGTTTTCGTTCGCTGATAATACCATTCCAATAATATTAATGGTTTGACCGCCTTAGCAACATGGCAACATGAAAGATCGTCAAACGAATCGACCGACAGGAAATAATTGTCCCGCGCCGTTCGGTTGGTGATTCCCCGCTTTAAACTTTTGTTGTTGCTCTGGCGCTGGTATTGGGAAAACTTCAAGAAGAAGATTTTTCACTTCTGTCTATGGATGAAATATAGGTAAAGTTGGTTAAGTGCGGTAATTTTCCGGGAGTGTTGAAAATTATTTCAATCATTTTTTCAGTCCCAATTAGCAATGCATATTTAGAACCAGTGTTTTCGATACTGTCTCGACTGATGAAAGAAATAAAATGCGAGTTGAATTGGTTAAAATGGAATTGTGCACAAAACTAAACTATAATTTCACCTGCAAGAAATTTGCAGAATATTTGTCAAAAGATGCGCAAAAAGATTCACTGAAATGTTGTCGCACCAATAAAAAATATACTTTCAAATTTAAGTAGATATGTACGAGTGTAATTTTCTCTTAATACTTAAAGACTTAGCTTTTTTATGTTAGTTTGTTAAGTTAGATATTCCAAAAATAGGGTATTTTATCAAGAAAATAAACGTTGATTTTTAATAAAAAAATATTCGTTACTCGTTGCGTTGTTTCGTACAGATATATTTTAATAAATATTTTCTTGTGAACTATGTGTGAAAATGGTGAATGCGCTGGCAAAACAATTTCTCCGGTTTTTATCCGGCTAAAAGGTGGTCACCCTGATTCTCCAACAGGTTTTGCTGCTGCTACACCGACTGCAGCTCTTCATCTTTCGAATCTCAGTGCTGCAACCGAGGTAATGGTGAAAAATCATATTGAAAAATTAGTGCCGCAAATGGTCAATTGCCACATGTCAGTTATTAAATTAATGGGAAGTGAAAGTGCTAATTTCTTTAAGTTAATGTTTCCACAAGAGTATTTGGACATTATATTTAATGCTGATAACTGGCCCAAAGGAGTACATGTTAAAATGTGGAAACATATTGGACAAAATAAGTGGCAAAATCATAACGATGTTAGGGCAGGATACCGACATGGTACTTGTCGTTATGATGGCGCAAATTTTCAGAGAGGACAGACCAATCGAAGAGCGTACTAGAGTCCAGCCTCAAAGTGGACAACTATATAAATGCAAGCTTATTTTATGTTTTAAAGTCAAAATACATTTAATATTGTATGCTTGGCCGAGTACTGGCTGACACATGATCAATTGAACTTAGTGAATATAGTAGGTTATTCGGTGGTTGGTTCCTTTTGTAGGACAGAGCATAAACATGGAGGTGTGGTCATGATAGTCAAAAATGAATTTAGGAGTCTCTGTACATGTATAGATCTCAAAATTTCTTTAACACACAGTATAACAGTTGGTTTGTTATACTCTGATTACACGCATGACTTCTAATTTTTGGTCATTTGCTTCCAGAGCCTGGTGGTCTAGTGAATCTTGTGATATGACGGCGCGAGTTCGATTCCCGTCAGCGACGTCAGTTCATAGTGCAGTTGTGAATGAGAGGCGCGTGATTGGCTAGCTACGTGAGGTGACGCATGTCTTTGCGATGTAACCCGTTGCTTCCAAGTCAGCAGATGTTCTAGGGGTCTGCATGGTTAGCCTTCACTTCGGCGAACCGGGTTCAAATCCCGTCGGTTTTGGTTTCTTTTTAAGTAAACAGTTTTTTCTTGGATATGGCTTGGGTTAGCACTTGGTTAATTTCGTTTAGCGTTCACAAGTGCACTACGAATTGAAATATCGCTTCCCGTCAGTGTCGACTAATGTTTTTGTTTTTTTTTAAGGTTATTTATTTCTCTTTTTCAAATTCAGTTAATTTGGGTTTGAATTAGGTTAGTTTTGTTTGATTGTAATAATGTGAAACCCTGTTCCATGTGTGGACAAATGTTTTTATTTTTTAAGTTATGTATTCCTTTTTTAAATTTGAGATAATTTGGGTTATAATTGGGTTTAGTTTTGCTTGATTGTAGTAATGTGGAACACTGTTTCATGCGTGAAGTGAAATAATAGTTGAAGTTTCATAGGAACCATATGATATAAATGTGTGAAGTGCCGAAATATCCCAATCTCAATGGAGGATGAAATCCATTTCGGTGTACCCGAACTCTTATCAAATATGGCGGTAAAAAGCACACGTGGGACGTGAGCGTGATTCGCGTCTACCTACCACAATTTTGAGACTTCATGCATGCGTACGTGCTATTTCATATATTTTTCCTTGATTTTGGGCATTGCCATGGGTTAGACTGCGTTAGTTTAGGTTAGTTTTGTTTGGTTGAGCCCCCGGAACGAAGCGAGCGGAGGGACACGAGCGAAGTGAAATATTAGAACGGCAACACCAGGCTGCTGCCAAATGTGCAGGTCCGAAGGTCGAAATTTTGAGTCGCGGATGCTGTGACTGTATCGCTACATTCCATTCGTGCGCGCGCACCTGCGCGTCATGTCTTCGTGATGCAACCAATCGTTTGTATGTGCCCTGGTGGTCTAGGGGTTTGCACGACTAGCCTTCACTTCGGCGACTCGAGTTCAAACCCCATCGCCGTTTTAAATTTTTTTTTAAGGTTATATTTCTAAACTGTTTTTTTTCTTGTTTTTGGGTATGTCTTGGGTTAGATTGGGTTAGCACCTGGTTAGTTTCCTTTTCTTGGGCCCCCGTAGCGAGCGGTAGCGAGCGGAGGGCCATTCGAAAAGTGAAATATGGCATGGAATGTAGCGATACTGTCACAGCATCCGCGAGTGAAATTTTGAGGTAGATAGACGCGAGTTGGAGCGTGGAGCTAGCCCTAGCACGGCACCTAATGAGGCCAATGAAACGTTGACTACGCATGGCCCTCCACCAGGTCTGGTGATTTTATGAATAATCTGGTGACTGGTGAAAAACTTTTTTAAAAAATTGAACGAGGTTGCTAGTACTCGAGACACTGATGTGTAAACATATCCTATATCGACATCATAGACATGAAAATCTAATGCCATCTTAGGCCGCGTGACGCCTGAACATAGGCAAACCCTTATTTGGAATTGATTGCCTATATTCTGGCGTTAGAAAGAACACGTTTTACACTAACGGTTACAGGCAGCCTGCAAAACACATTCCCGTCACAGATACCGTCTGACTTCTCGTGGATTTTGAAGCGAAAATCATTTTAAATTCAACCGTCTATTAACAATTAGCTGTGCTATGGATCCAAATACACCGCAAATATATTATAATAAAAATGTAATACCGCCCTAGCGGCTAGCTATTTAGAAGCGCCATTTGAGTGAGTTCAATCGCGCATCAAAAAGGTCTGTCGCAACCGACGGAATTCGAACCCACAGCGCAGAAATGACAGGCAAAACCTCTACTTATTACACCACTGAGGTGTTGAAGGATTTTGCTAAAACATAAAGACATTGAGATACCCCGCATCTTTAAAATACTATTTCATTAGACCTGATACATTAAATTTTGAGACACCCTATATATGTGTATATTTTAAGACACCCCTTATACATGTAAAAGATAAAAACAAGTCATACATTGAAGTCGAGTTTTTGCGAGGTTTTTTGGAGGAGATCCGAAAGGTATTGCTGGAGAACGAAAAATAGAGAATCAGCAGCCATCGGAGTGTACGGTTTATTTTGGTGAATTGTTTTGCTTCTGTGTTGCGATATGTCATTACAAGTCGGTAAAATGAAACTTATAATATTGTTATTAACATAATTTGTACCATTATATATTTTATACTCATTGATAATTCATAATTGATGGTATTAACCTGTATATATATTTTGATATTGTTATACACCTTATTTGCATAAACATTTCTCCTATTGATAATTCATATTTGATGGTCTAACATGTGTATACATTTTCATATTGTTATTAACATAATTTGCATAAATATTTCTTCTAATCTCATTGATAAATAATATTTGATGGACTAACATGTGTATACATTTTCATAAAGTTATTAACATAATTTGCATAAATATTTCTTCTATTTTCATTGATAATTAATATTTGATGGCATAACATATGGATATATTTTGATATTGTTATTAACATAATGTGCATAAATAGTTCTTCTATTTTCATGGATACTTCATATTTGATGGCATAATGTGTGTGTATATTTTGATATTGTCATTAACATAATTTGCATAAATATTTCCCCTATTTTCATTGATAATTCATATTCGATTTATGCCATTGTGTGTATATATTTTGATATTGTTATTAACATAATGTGCATAAATATTTCTTCTATTTTCATGGATACTTCATATTTGATGGCATAACATATGTATATATTTTGATATTGTTATTAACATAATTTGCATAAATATTTCTTTTATTTTCATTGATAATTAATATTTGATGGCATAACATATAGATATATTTTGATATTGTTATTAACATAATTTGCATAAATATTTCTTCTATTTTCATTGATAATTAATATTTGATGGCTTAACATATGGATATATTTTGATATTGTTATTAACATGATTTGCATAAGTATTTCTTCTATTTTCATTGATAATTAATGTTTGATGGCATAACACGTGTGTATATTTTGGATATTGTTATTGACATAATTTGCACAATTATTATTTCTTTTATTCTCATTGATAATTCATATTTGATGGTATATATTTAATGAAATCGTTTTATGCTGTGAACAACACTGCTTTAAATGAAAACAAAAATGTATTGTTTGCTGTCTTTTCGTGCTGGAATTTTGGTTTTAGTATGACTGTGATTGCAAGTAAGAGCTTTTGTGAAACTACTAACATTTTCCTACCCTGACGGGAGAATATCCTAGTTATAAATGTAATGATCATTCTAGAGATATTGGCCCTAATTTCAACTTTAGCTGAGTAGCCTCCGTATCCCAGGACCTCAGTACCCTCCAGCGGCGACTGGCTAACTAACACCCCTTTTCGGTAGTGTAGTGGTTATCACATCCGCGTCTGGCACGCGGGAGACTCGGGTTCGATTCCCGACCGAAGAGCTATCTCTTCAGTTTTAAATGTTTTGTTACAAGTGTAGAACTACAAATTGTGGTACGGGAGACAGTAATTCAATTAATTATAATACTAATAGATTATACAGCATAATTCGGTTTAGGAATTTAGATCGAGGGTTTCTCTGCCGTACTCTTTCCCCTCGTGAATTCCAGGCTGAGTCCGGCACGCTTTTCTTTAATAAATTAGGCATATTAGGAATCTGTGGTTTAATTTACATGACGCACCTTTCCCTCAAATTTCCCTAAATGTGTTCCGTTGAAGCGCATAATGAGTGAGTAAAATTGTGCAAGATATAATAATAACACAACGTAGGTATTGGTCCTCTTTTTAATCCATTTCTTTTTAATCTAATTTGGCGATCATTGGCAAAATAAAGGCAAAACACAATTTTACTTATCTGATTCAACTATTTTGAATCGACCCGGGTACGTTATACTACAACATGGATAATTCCGATACGCATGCTCGGTTCGCATTGAAAATTTAGCCCTATCCCTAGACGCTTATAACAAAATAACAAGGCATTGCCCGTACCGCATTAAAGGGCTTCATAGCTGCGCGAACATCACATTGTTTATAAAAATGTCTAATATTACACTTCGCGCATAATCCTGCGCTCGCTTCGCTCGCTACAGGGGTTCAACGAACAGAAACTAACCAAAACTAACTCAAGACATGTCCAAAATGAAGACAAAACTTTTTACACATAATATTAAACGTAAAAAAACATGTCCTGTATCTGAAATCGGACCCAGTCCGGCGGCGTATTGCAGACTCAGCATCCAACCACTGAGCTAGTGACCAGTTGACAGCAATTCGCTAGACCTGATGGTGTTTGTCAAAAATGTAAAGCTCGCGCAACTCTTAAAGCTCTTTGATGCGATACGGGACATATGTAACTATATTTAATAAGAAAAAATAATGATAGAATTTTAAATGTAAGTGCTTTTGTAAATATGGAAATATATAAGAAAAAAATTTCTATAATCTTGCACGTCTCATATTAAACTGAAGAGCATCCAGAAACATTTTTGTCAAGCGAAGGACGGCTTGCAATAACAAGTGCATTTACGAATTCCACGTTGCTGTAACCACACGCCACGCGTGACAACCAAGTGTCACACTTATCTGGGGCCAACTTCAGCCCGATACTCCCGAAACCGAAGTCTAAAATCCAAAGAAAAACGAAACGTCGTCTTGTAAAAATGTCAATAATTTCCTAAAAAACAAAATAAGGGAGAAAAATGCTCTGGTAAACAATCGCTTAACAAATTCTGTTCATTATTTGCAATCTCTCACGATGTATCATAGAAGTATAATTTTTTGGCTAATGCTTAACGTTTATAAGAAAAATATTTCGGCGAGTAATTTACTACCCGAGGCCAGTACATCTAGACCTCCCCCTGTTCAGAAAAGTGCATCTTCTAGTGATTTACACTCGTACACTGAGAGTAAGTCTTCTCAGATACTATGGCAAAGTGAAAAAGTTAATTTTCATCTTATTTTTAGGTCAACTTCATGCTTTCGATAGCTGTAGTTATGATGATTTTGCTTGCCTCTCGATGGCTGCAAGCGACAAGCATGGCTTAGAGGCCATAATGACTTTGCACAAGCAACTAGATGATGATGAGGATGGGACTATTGATTATGCAGAGTCTGATGATGTATGTAAAAGACCATCTTAGGTTTTTTCCTATTGACCTTGCCTAAATTGTTTATTGTTTGTAAATAATTACGCCCAGATACATGCCTTCGTCTATTTTTTATTTATCAATAGTCTGTAAATATTCCTTGGAAAAGTACTGTGTTAATCAGATTTTTGGAACATAAGGAATAATACTGTTTTGATCTTTGTAATTACTTATTCACGATAGTTGTTTATTGAAAATTTCATGGGATATGAATGTATTAATGGTTTTCTCTTGGATTTTCTAATTCCATAATCGGTCCTTAGTTCTTGAAAGAGGAATTGAAGTATGACTCGGGAGCAGAGAAACGACAGAGAGCTTTCCACAGGAACAATGACATGCACATCTCTGCAAAAGAATTGTGGGAAGCCTGGATGAAATCTGAGGTACACAACTGGACTGTGGAACAGACAACCGAGTGGCTCATTAACAATGTCCATTTGCCACAGTATGTTTCCAATTTTGTGTTGCACAAAGTTAAGGGCGCCAATTTACCCAGGTGAGTGAGTTTTGAAGTGAAAACTACTTTGTGCTGTTAGCCTGCTGAGCCGAAATGATTTGAGACTTCATTAATAAATTTAGCCTGTGAGATAATGAGATAGAACACAGTTGTACACAGTTGTTATATGTTTGCCATGAGTAAAAAGTAGTTCTCCTTTGATCACTGAAGTTAAGCCACGTCGGGCGTGGTTAGTACTTGAATGGGTGACCACATGGTTTAGTTTTATACAGTTCAGTTTTACCATGTCTGAACTGCTGAACCGCACACATGAATTTTTTTTGTGTAATTTTTATAAACCAACATTAAATGATAAAGTCGTTGTGGCTTTTAATATGTCAGTCCCAAATTAAGGAAATAGGAACACATTACCACTTCATAAAAATTAAATTTTCCTACTACCGTGCATAAAATAATCACTTTGTGCACTCTAAGATTCATAAATTATGCCTTTTTAATGCAGTAGGTACAGGGTGTTCACCCATAATGCTCTTTAATTAACTTTGTTAATTTTTAAGCTACAAAAAAAAATAAAAAAATAAAAAATTGTACAGTATACAGGGCAGATCAAAAAGAAAATTTTTTTTAAATATAGCTCCCATTTTTTGTTCGATTTTTCGATTCTACGTAAAATTCTAAGGATTTTTAATGTAACACACTATATGCCTATTCCTAATACTTTAGGAGTAATTGACAGTTGAAGTCGCTATTTTGTTTGTTCTTTTATTTTTTTATGGCAACAGCCACCTAAGAATATAACTTTTTGTTTAGCTTTTGAAGTCATTGAGGTGTATATATTGAGTTTCCTCAATTCCACCTCATTGCTTCGAGTAGTGCTTTTGTATCTTCTGTTTTAAAAATGATTAAAGAATTATTATTATAATGAAAAAATCAAATTCTTGGGAGTAACTTTGGATGCAAGGTTGACATCATATCAAAAAATCTATGCTCAGCAACATACATTCTTCGTAATATTTCAAACATCGTTGACATGGAAACATTAAAAATGGCATATTACGGACTCTTCCATTCTGTATGCGTGTACGGGTTACTGGCCTGGGGACATTCGGCGCATGCCTCTCGTGTCTTTGGCCTACAGAGAAGAGCAATCAGGATAATATCTGGAATTAAATATCGCGATAATGCTAAACCTTTCTTCAAAAGTCTAAAGATCTTGACACTTCCAGCACAATACATCCTTGAGGCTCTCCTGTATCTTCGAAAGAACGTCTCTCGCTATAGCTCAGCTCAAGATATCCATGACCACAATACACGCCAATGCCTTAATATACGAGTCGATTTTTTGCAATGGAATGCAACACGCCATTATGCTCCTACATTTTTTAACAAGTTGCCACATAATATTAGAAATATTCATCTAAATTCTTTTAAGCATTAAATAAAACAATTTCTTATAGAAAAATGCTTTTATTCAATTGAGGAATTCATGAGCTATCAGGTCACAGAGCTGGATTTTTAAAGTTTTTAATTTGTATATTTTGTATCTGTGTATAAATGAAGTATTTTAAACTTGTTTCTTTACATGTATGTTTTTACGTATATATATATATGAACTATGAACTAAGAGGGCAATTGGCCGAAAGTGTTGAAGAGATCGTAAATTCTTGATTGCAAATTTTATTCCTTTAGTAACCCAAGGCTTCTTAGCCTTAGGTTTGATTTTTAGATTCCTGATGGGAAAACATTTTTCAAAAATTGTGCTTAAAGAATTATGGAAATCAGACAAGGTGATGTGGTTAGTTTAAGTCGTCCAATTAGTGTTTTGACATTGTTGTGTAAAATTTGTAAAATTATGTTTTGAAAAAATTCTATCCTGCCTCCTAGCACACCCAGTTTGCCTCCCACGCTCAGCCTAATGGTCTGAAAGACCTGGATTTCTGACTGCACACTCACAGCCATCCTCATTTCTAATGCAAACGTAGTCAATAATAATAGTTGACGAGAATTGTGAGATTCTTGTTGGCTGTTCAACGTGCATTTTTAAGGACTTCAATAAGTTTGTCAATTCAATAGTGTAAATATGGTCACTATTTGCAAAGTTAATATTCAGATCACCGGCTAGTACAATCCTGAATCCAGGGTTAAGCAATTCTAACAAAATATAAAGCCTTTCCATAAAAATCATGAAGGGGGACGATGTATACAAATAACATAAATAATAAGCCTTGTGCTTACACACACAGAAAATTCAAACTCTTTTCCAACCAATAAATGATCATAAGAAGCTAGTGATTTAACTTTGTATTCTTCAATTACCTCTGTTCTAATAAATATTATTGTGCTTCCATGTTGGGGCTCTTTTCTACAGAAAGATGTTAATGAGGTATACTTATCTAAAAATACAATTTCATTCACCTTTAACCAATGTTCTGTTAAAAGGATTAAATCAGGAAAGTTGCATGAGGTTAAGAAGATGAAAAGTTCTTGTTTTTTTAAGAGATTGTTACTCGTGGGCTGTCTAGTCAAAAAAAGCATTATTACCTACTGGTCGGTACAAACAAATTAAATTTTATGACTACAAAGGTGGGGGTAGCAATTAACTTTATAATTAACTACAATTAAATTAGTGGACTGTATTAAATAGGGTGATGGGGGTTTTAGATATACGTTGTGAATTGAAACTAGGTAGGTATATAACTAAGTACTTTAATAATGCAGGTGTAAATTGCATTTGAATTTAATATGGTGAATATATACAATTTCTAAGCTACTTCCATGCAGTCAATCATTCATACATAAAACTAAATATGCAAAACAGGTTGCTTTTATAGATCCTTTAGGAAATTTCTTAACGGTTATATTTAAAGATAACACATAAACAGTGTCTTTCTTGAATTTAATAACTGTTCTATTTTAACTAATAACTGTTCCTTTCTCACGGAATACCTTGATCTCCACTTTTCTTTACTTCCCTCCATCGCCCTCCGAGCGATAGAGCCTACCAAAGCTTTTTCTCAACACTAGCTACCACCTTTGACTCAATACAGGTCAATCACCCCAGTTCAGAAATAATCGTTCTGGGAGACTTCAATGCCCACAACACCAACTGGCTCAAACATCACAACAAGACCGACAACGAAGGTAGAGAGGCTGAAGCATTTGCCATCAGCTGCGGGCTTACTCAACTTGTAGACGAACCAACTCGAATCTCAGAGAGGGGCGAATTCGCCGCCCTCCTGGATCTTTTTCTGACCACCAATCCTGACCAGTACAAGGTTACAGTTGGTCCGCCATTAGGTACCTCCGACCACAAACTTATTACAACGGTTTATGAATTGCCACTCATACAGAAGGATCCACCATTGCCTCGCAAAATCTGGCATTACAATTCTGTAAACTGGGACGATCTGAGGCAGTTTTACCTAGATTTTCCTTGGCTCGACGTCTGCTTTGCCACTGACGACCCGTCAGACTGCTGCGAAGAGATCATGCAAGTAATCTCCTCAGGAATGGAAGCATACATCCCAAATTCCATCAAGTTACCGTCAAAAGGAAAGCCCTGGTTCGACAAAAGATGCGAAAGAGCTGTAGGAAGGAAACAGCAAGCCTATAAGTACTGGCAGCAAAATCAGACCGCTGAAAATCGCAAT
>MU190414.1:0-11659 GCA_016904865.1 Pissodes strobi
TTAAGCTCCTCCTTATTTCTTGGAGTCTGATGCTTGTTATAAAAATCCTGCAAAAAGCGTAGTCTTTCTCTCATCTGACGCAATGTGTCTGTAAACCATAAAACTTTATGAGGATCATCCCTATTTACTTTGTATGTCCTTTCAGGGAATGACTCTAGCAATGCAGATTTGAGGTTCTGAATAAACAGAGAAAATTTGTTCTCAATTGAGAGATCAATATTGTCAACAAAATCCCAACTAACCACACCCACCTCCACCTCAAAACGGGCCAATCCATTCTGAGTAATTGGACGAAAAACCTTCCTCTCCAGTGGTCGCCGTACATACACAGAATCAACACCCATGTCAAGGTAAATACCCTGACCGCAGTGATCAGACAGACCCACCTGGAGGACCTCAGTACCAATCTCTCTATTCACACAGTTTATAAAGATGTTGTCCAGACAGGCCGTACCCCTCGTTAGGTCATGTATCATCCTCTGAAAGCCATAGCTCTCAAGAAGATCACACAATAAGGCTGAATTTTCATCATTTAAAGTGAAATTGACATTGAAATCTCCTGTCAAGACAACATCTCCACCAAGACCAATCTCCCGTAATGCAGCCCCCAGGCTCTCCAAGAACACCATAAATGACCCTGATGGAGACCTATACACAGAGATCACACAGAGCCTAAGGGGCTTTATAAGTGAACAGCATAGTTCTATACACTTCTCTATATTAAGACATTTTTGGTTTCATATTTATTTCTAACTACCTCGGCAAGTATCAAGGAACCCCCACCCATGTACTGCTCCCGTGCAGAGAAGGAGCTAAGATCATAGTTGTTAATATGCAATGAGTTTAATTCGTCTTTATTTAGCCAGTGTTCAGTTAACGCTACAATGTCAAAAGTTTTATCTGCAAGAAACGCATCCAATTCATGAGTTTTATTACGAATTGATCTGATATTGACATGAAACACACTAAAGATATTATTTTTATGTACATTTAAAGGAAGGTTAGAATTATTAGGTTGAGAAACCTTGTTACAAACATATGAATTTTTATTGTTACATACCAGTAATTTATTATCAGCAACCTTTACGGATCCACTGTAGACTGTGCCTTCATCAGACTCCTTTAAGAGGCTTTTGTCTGATTTAGACGCTGGTAGTTGATAAAATGGTTGATGATTATACCATTGGGCCAAAGTTCTGCATCCATAATAGTGGTTTTGCTTTCTGCTGGAACACCTAGTTTAAAGGAACCGCAATATTTCTCCTTGATTGTTTTAAGTTTATAGCATTGATATCTGTTGTTAGGATAAATTTGTTCCAGGTATTTATTAATGTCTTTTGCCTCTGTTGTGGGATCAAAACCAGATAAGAATATCCACTCTAGCGGCGTTAGAGTGGCTGCTTTTAGGACACAATTTATATTAGTGCCTAATTTGGGTGTAGGTCTGCCTGTCCTACGGTTCTGCTGCTTATTTTTTTCGCGATTTAACCTGTTTCCAGTCATTTTCGGCATTGTTATTGTTTTGTTTACAATTTTTAATTATTTTCTTCTTCTCCATGTAAATACCTTTTAATGACACTTTTGATCAACAAAACTCTGTGACTGTCAAATACAGACTGGTCGAAACTGTGTGTAACTAAATTAGAAAAAGTATTTGAAAACACATAATTCGTTAAAAAAAGCATTAAATATGTTACCAAAAGAGATGCCCTCAAGACCCAAAATAGCAATTTCGCGTTTCAAAAATACCCCAAAAAATGCTTTAAATACGGCTCTGTTTCTTGTGTATACTAGCCTATGAAACGTTATTCCCGTAGATTTCTTCTTGTGTATAGCGTCTCTGCTACAGCAACTGCGCATAGCAGTCATAGCACAAGACACCATAATGATTTACTCAAAACTAGTAAAAATATCACAAAAATCTTTAAAAAAACACAATTTAAGCGGATAGAAACCTCGCTGTCTATGCGATGACAGAAGTGTAGTAACAACATGGCGGAAGTGAACATACGTCAGTTACGTAATGTCGCCTCCTTCCTCCTTTATATTTTATCTCGATGATTCGGAGTGATTTAAGAAAGGATAAACACATTTTATGAGAAATGGCACATTCCATTATAAAATAAAATTAATAATGTTCGAGTTTAGAACCTTACCACAATGATACTTACACAAAACTAGTAAGATTACCACGATAGGACATTTTTTTTGAAATCAAGGTGCTTTTTGCTAACAGTGTTTGGTCGGGATAAATAAGTGATTTTATTATTGTTTAATATCATAAAGAAGGGTGTGGTATATTAATTAACCACTTTTAATGAACTGTATTGCTATAGGGTAGTGAGAGGAATTGAAAAAGGTATTCGGTTAAATTTACTTTAATAATGCAGGTGCAAATTGCATTTGAATATTATAGATATAAATAAACAGCGTTTTCTATGTTAAATAGAAATTATATATGTACAATTCTTTGAATAATTGCAGGCATTCGTCCATTCAAGCGTAAAACTAATATTACAAAAGGTTTTTTAAAATTAGGAATATCTACTAAAAAGTTTTGATTGTTTGATTTAAAAATGAGTTTTTTATCTTTCTTATTTTAATACTTTTCGTTCTCCAATTTTTCATACATCGATAATAAATTTTACTGACTGCTTTACCTGCCTTCAACGGGGAGAGATTTTACTTAGTTATTTTCCAAACATAATTTTTGTGTTTACGGAAACCATAAATCCAGCTTTCACCTTGCTTACAGAAATTCGACCAGGAATGTCAATCCGCCCGCCATCTTATGTTCAATTTTCCAAAGGGGAAGCTATCGTTCTGACTTCAAGGAATTGCTTAAAAAAGCCCAAAAGGAGGTCTCTGTCCAACCTGGACAAAGATAACTGAGGTGCACTAAATATTCTCTAATATTTGTGCCTACAAGAGAAATTGGCTCAAAAAGGAATTTGACCTTTGGCCAGAGAACAGCACGTTTTACTGCTATTCGAGTGAACGTTTTAACTGAACTGAGAGGCTAGAGAGCAGACTGGACTGATTTAGAACATTTTAATGGATGTAAGACACTTTCAAAATAATTATTTGCCTCAAACAGAGCTAGGACATGGCTAGATCTTTTTGGCGCGGAAACTAGGAGAGCTGTGACTAGACAGATCGTACGCGAATGAGTGTTTGCTACGCACTGAAATCTAATCTTTCTTACGACCTCGGGAAGGACAAGTCGTCTTTCTTTCTTTGACAGACTATTTTCACAATGCGGAATGAGACAAAAATAGATTGAATTGAAAACGATTACAAACATTTTCCTTTACGAGTGAAGAGTTGCTGAATTGAAATATATTATACTGACAGTACTGCTGTACAGGCTCGAATTAAGGGATCGTCTGTCCAGATTTGGACTAAGGGGATTTGAAGAACTGGCATATGCTAATTTAAATGCACAAATTGGGTTGTACCCGGGGTGAAATAAATCTATTTTCTGTTTAATTGCGGCTCTTTCATTCCACATACATACAGGGTGTTATCACGAAATTATACGGTGAAAAAAGATAGTTTCTACACTGGGGTGTTTCCCCAACAGTGTTTTTGGTATTGTGGTGATAATATAGCTTTGTGTATGAAGTAGAATAATGTTATCTAATTTTGTATCTTTTATATTGGGGATAAATAAAGCACATATAAAATTTATTATCGATGTATGAAAAATTGGTACATTAAAAATACTTATACTTATGTTCTATCTTTAATAATAATTTTATTTATTTTTGCATAAAATGCGTACAGTACATACCTAACTAGTGGTTAAATGGTATAGACAGAAAAACATACATAAATATATACACTCAAATACTTACAAGTCATTAATAAACAAATTAATAAAAAGAAAAATAGCAAGGCACAAAAAAATATAATTTAAATTATTAACTGTTTTTGACATTTCCCTTTTTTCTTGACAAATCCCAATCTTGCAGCGTTTTATTTAAATTCGGTGCGCAGAAAAAACACTAGGGATCTAAAAAATAATGGCCTAATTTTCTGGTTAAAATCAATATTTGAACTACAATTAATTACATGATTGAGATATCCTTTACAAATACGCAAATTATCAGAATTTACATCATTAAAATGTCTTTCTAATTTTTCCATGTGCTGCATCATTACCTCGGATGGTCTATCCAAGCCACCTTTGGACAAATGATCAACGATTGCTAAGATTTCGTCGGTGGAAAACCAAAAAATATTAAATCGCTGGTTAAGTTTTTGATGTGTAAACATCTTGCGCGGCGGTATGAGGGTAAATCTCGGCAAATGGGATGGAAATGTTCAAGCGGATGAGGACGGAAATGTGTAAACGGCTGTGACATCATAACCATGCGCAGTGATTTTACGAGGGCTGCTCAAATGTTTGTGCATGTTATTTTGATTATAAATCCAAAAAACCCGAGCATAAACTCACAACACAACACAAAACAAATGGCGTTTAGGTTACGTGCCAGCGAAATAACGAAATATATGACGTGCGCGCTGAATCTTGGCTCCGCCTCTACATGCGCAATATCATATCTTGTTTTCTTTATATCATGCTGTGGTATGGGATCAAAATGTATCGTTGAATGATTCGGAGTTATTGGACCCAGGAACGACAGATTACTGACGTATTCAACTTAGCTGTTTTCTGTTTTTAATTTTAATTTTTAGAAAAAGTGTTTTTTAAAGATAATTCGAACACACTGTGTGCTCCAATTACAAATTTTATGAGAATGCGTTTTGAAGATGAAGAAGACAATAATATAGAGAAAGTCGATAATTTTGTAGAAAGTTTTTACTTGATTTGTTACATAGTGCCAGTGACCCATCAAATATAACGGGGGTTACCAGCTCCGTCTGCAACAGGACAATGGAAATATTTACTTATTTACATATTTTTATAATCTTGAACTACACATGACGACCAAGTTTCATGCAGATGACCCAAACAAAATTAAAAAATAAAATTCTTAAGAAACAAGACTCAAAATGAAAATTGCAAATGACCCTTCGCGCTCGATTCTCAAAGTGCGCAGACCCACTCCAACAGCTCTACTGCGAGGCGGAACTTTTAGAGTAATTTTTTTTTACCCCACTCCGTAATAGTCGAACGCTGAAAGAGCTACTCTATCTGCACGAAAAGCTTTACCCGAACGGCTGGAGTACTTTTAGGTATGCATGCACAGAGTGAATGGCGTGAGCATCCCGAACACAGTTGTATCTACAACTCCATCACAATAGCAAGACACAATTTATTTACATGTGACGCACGTTTCGCTAACCGTGTTAGCACCATCAGGAGATAATTACAAATTGAAAACTCGTGTCGTGACCAGAAGTGAAACTTGTATTAGGTACACGACGCATAACTCTCTCTTCGACCCATTAGCGCTGTGTCACACATCTTAAAACGCATCTTACATTTCCTACCATTTTCGTAACACATTCATCAGTTCACTCAAAAATTTTGTTTCGGTAATGAGGACGAATGGCAACTCTAGTATTTCTTAACCCAATAACATTCATTATGTTTGACTCAAAAACATCATGAGTTTAATATAATGTACTACAAAGATTATTTATCTCCGTACTTTTGAAGTGAAACTTCTTTATGCGAGCTGTACCTGGAGACACGCTTTAAAAAAAAATTACGAAATACGTGATGCGTTACGAAATCTGTGACATGAAGATAGTCTGTCAAAAGTAGAGAGGGAGATAAGCGTTGGTATATAGACACAAGGGGAGACTTACGTGACACAGAGAGGCGGAAGGAAGTATAGAAGGAGATATAGCGTTGGTAAAGATAAAAGGAGAGAGAGATACACTGTGCATGCCTGTAGGCTGTGCAGTTTCACTTCTGATGAGTGGTCCTCAAGCCTATTCATTTTTAATATAAAAAATTTAATTTTATGAATGTGCAATTATTATCAAAATAAACTTAGTTCGATAAAGAAATAAACAATTATATACTACTTAAATTTGCATATGATATTTTATTACATAACTTATTAGCTTATTATTCAACTATTCCTCGATAAAATAAATATTTTAAAACATATTGTGCTATTGTTTTAGCCTAGCGTATTCGATATGAGCCTGGAAACCATTTTGTGGATCTGCAGTATAGCTGACTATTCTCACCAAACCGTTTTCTTGTAACACTCTGTATTCGCCTTTAACGGTATTGCCATCTCTCATCTCCTTGTGACCTTGGGAATTGCCAGTTTTTGAATCCTGAACTCCATAGTGAAACGAGTAATCTGGTTTTGCCTAAAAATACAGTGGTTTATTGCAATTACTTTTTGTTTATTTTTGTGGAAGTGATAATTCAACATGTATTGGTTCTAGGTATGCTCACGCCTCTACCTAGGTTTGATATACTTTAGGCAAGAGCCGTTGGACCCATAGAAATTAGAAAGGCACGGGACGAGATGTGCAAGCAAACATTCAAAAAGAGAAGCAGTACAGCTTCAGTTGAAAATATTCCAAAATTTATTTCCAGCTCTGTATTCGAAGAGATTTATACTACAATGCAAACACAAAATTATCTATGCTCATAGAAGCAGCTCCTTCTGCTTCTTTAGCCGGCAGTGGAGCCGAGAGCTTAGCCATTCTTTAAACAACAACAAGAACTTAAACAAATTACAAAGCTTACTAGGCACTCATGAAATGTCCTTCCATCTTGCTTTTTTACTCTCCAAAAGCAATCACAAGATTATCTATGTCCATAGAAGTAGTCTTTTCTGCTTCTATGGCCAGCAATGTGGGGACCTAAATCTTTCTTCCAACAACAACAAACACTTAAACAAATTACAGAGCTTATTGGGAACTTATAAAAAGGTCTTTTCTTCTTGCTTTTTTACCTTGGAAAATCAATCACAAGTTTATCCATCCTATAGAAGCAGTTTCTTCTGCTTCTATGGCCAGCAGTGCGGGGAGCTTAACATTTCTTCCAACAACAACAAGAACTTGAGCAAATTACAAAGCTTATTGGGAACTCATAAAAAGTGGTTTCTTCTTGTTTTTTTTGCCCTACAAAAGCAATCACAAGATTATCTATGTCCATAGAAGCAGCTGCTTATGCTTCTATAGCCAGCAGTACGGGGAGCTTAACCTTTCTTCCATCATGGCTTTTTTTTTTGATCGCCGAAACTATATCCAGATTGACCAGCCGGATGATTGGTATTTAAGTCTGATATTTGGTAACTTTTATGTTTGTTCTTCTAACTGTTGTTTTCATCTTACCTTAACTTGGCAAAGCCTTTCCTGAGTGGAGGTGCCAGTGGTGGCGTGGCTCGAACGCCCTGAGCGAATACTTGATATTATTTGAATTCATTTGCATGTTTGCTTAGATGGTAGCGGTTCTATAGCTACGCCTCTGCATCGCATTGCCCTTCGCTCGCTCTTGGAACAAAACCGACAAAACTAACAAAAGCTTGGGTTAGACACGCCCAAATTAAAAAAAAAAAATCCTTAAAATGCTTGCGTTCACAGACTGAAGCCAATGGTAAACCACAAATTTGTACTTAAATCTCACTGGAGAACGGCATTAAGATATAAACGTAGAATTCTAGCAGGATTCTAACAAATATCGGCAAATCAAGCCACTGGGTATATAGAGGCTAGGCAAAGCTAACGTGCATCTGGCAAGAACCTCCATATAGATTCATAAACATAACAGAAAATATGATCTTAATCAAAAAATACCACAGGAAATGAAATTAGGCATTGCGATTGAAGAAAAATAGGTACATATCCTCAGAATAATTGGATTGGAAATTAATTATTCATAATAATATATATAATGATAGTTAAATCGTAACTCAACAGTAATAATCTATCTAAATAATTAGTTAATGTCACTAAAAAGGCAAAACTTACAACATAATCTCTTTTTCTCTCTCCAATATGTGCTTTATTGCCGTCTAATACATAAATCTCTTCAACTTGACCACTGACTGGTCCACTGAACTTGAAAAACGAAAAGCTATCTTGCTTCGATTGAACTGTTTCAAAAAATGTTACGATACCAGCTAATCCGATCTAAAACAAGAATATATTAATTACTTCATTTACAAGAATCGTGAAGACAATGTCCTCAATCAATCAATCAATAATCACTTGTTAATCTATCTACACTGATGATGCATTCAATTATATGGTATTCTAACTAATATATACGGCATGACTCGTACCCCCTAATGGGCGAGTCGACCACTGTCCAGTACACATTACATTATAATCGTCGCGTACGGGTACGATGGCCCCTAAAGTGGTCTACCACATATCAGTTGTAAGTGAAGTTGCCATAAATAACTTGTCTTCATGAGCCTTTCAAGAATGCGTTTCCAACGGATGCTGTATAGGGTAACCCATTTTCAATTATGGATATTAATGCGAGCTGGTATTATGGGGAAACACTTCGAAAAACCCCACTCCTCGCTTCTTTGGCTTTTGTTACAATACAAGCACGCAGACGCAACACATCATACACACAATAAACGTTTAGGGGATTGCATTAAATGCGATCCCAGTGCGGGGGAATATATTATGTAATGGTTAGGGTAGCTCATCGACGTGAGGCCATCCTTCCATTGCTGGAGCAGGGAGGAGCAAGGGCAGTTCAAGCGGAATCTTGATACTGGCGCTGACTGTGAATCGTGATTCTGCAAAGTCTTATGTATCGGTCTAGACCTCTAGTGAGCCCCGCCCACTATGTTTTTACCCCTCGGTAGGCGGGGCCTACCTCAGGCTCAGCCACGTGCCCATGACACTTTGCATTTTGTTTTTTTCGGAAGGAGTACAAATATAGCAGTATTGTTTGATTTTTCTAGGTGGACGCGGCTCTAAAAAGAACAGAGTGGTTTTCTTATGCAGGGGCCCGTGTTTGACTCTTGCCGCTGGATTATATCGTGTATCTGCGATATGGAGAGTTCTTGGCGAACCGCGCACTCCAGTATCGTAAAATCTGCATGCAATCTTGTCTATGTACCTACTCTCCAGTAGTATAGTGGTCGAGTTCGATTCCCGCCTGGAGAGCCACAAAAGTAGTAGTTATTGTAGTCCTACAATAACGACCGTGGAAGTACTACTGCGTTGTCTAAAAGTGTCGTAAAGTGCCCCAAGTTTGCATGTTTCGATACTTGGGCAACGCTGACAGTATAAGCCATATAACAGGTCACGGTACACTCACGGGTATATTATAAGCTTTAGTCTTTCGTGGCCTGTGGCACAAACATATAAAAAAATGCACTCGGTTAACATACTCTATTTGAGCCCAATCATGCAGATTCCGGATCCTAGTATATCGGATCGCCGAGAAGGTCGCTCTGAGATGCCTGTTTTGCAGGATTTGAAGCGTTTTGATATGAATATCAGCAGACGGTCACCATAGCGGCTGCCTATATCATAGGAAAAGTCTTATTATTCAGTAGACAGTCAGCTTACTTTTAGAACTTAAGAATGAGCCGTTTTTTTATTAGCGGGTTTAGACTGTTAAAAATAATTTGTTTTATGCTTTTAATGTACTGATCAAATGTGTTTGCTGAAGTTGAGTTTAGAGTCTAGTATAATTCCAAGCACGGCCGGGGGGTGTTTGGGGTGTTCAAATACTCCCGAAATTCTCCGAAATTTCAGATAATTTCATTATCTAAAACAGGGATAGCCAAAACGTCGACCGCCGTCGACAGCGTAGAGCTTTTTGGTAGCCCGCTGCAGGACTAAAATCAATTGAAAAAAAATCGCGCTACCACGCGCCGCGCTGTGTTATCGCTTATTACAATTTTAATTAAATATTGTAGTGCACTTTCTAGTACTACGGCCGAACCACTCCATAGTAGGTCTAAACAAGGAGTCCTGCATAATATGCATGTAGTAAGTAGTTGTAGTAAAATAATTCAATGCGAATATTCGCATATTGATGAGGTTTTATTACTTTATACATTTCTTAAACGGACTATAATCATGTAGAAATTTAAAATGACTTACAAGAAATCCTGTATTAGACCACATTTTGACACTCGTAGTAATCACTCAAAGTACTTACTAAAACGGCGGGAATTGAAAATAAATTTATATACTAAAAATAACCACTTACATAATTAATTTGCGGAAATTATCTGCCCGTATTCCTGCGGCTGTGTTATTTTTGTGTAACATCTAACCAGTAAAATAGTCACTAATAGATGTATTGACAAATATTAATATTTTTATTGAACAAAAGAAAAATGTCAAATTAAGATTATTTAATATTTATACGGTTGACTGTCAATAATTGTAACCGTATGTTTGTCTTTGTGGTTATACGGATTAAATGGGTCAACTAATTTACCGCAGGATGTATAAAATTATTGCTGCAAAACCACTATTTGCTAACAATAATAATTACAATAGTCTACTTGAAACATCTTAAGATTAAAAATTTCAATGAAGTTTTATTTCGGCTTATTTTACTATACTGCGATAACTGTTGCCAGCATTTGATATTTTCTGGTATGTATGGTACACGTAGGCCAGTAAATCTAGGGGTTTGACAAAAAATAAATTTGGGACAAGCTGAAACTTTCAGGACATTCAGGATATCTTTATTTGATAGTGGAAGTAATCCCTGTAAAATCCCATGGGCCGTACTCACCCAAAATATATCTGAAAAATGGACACATTTTTTCCTTATGTAAAAATATCATGAAAACAAGCACATTTCTTAAAATTTAATAAGACATGAAAAATATTTTCCATAGATAACTCAACAATTCTGTTTTTTATTTTTTTTTATAAAAACGATCTGAACCTTTAAATATTAAACTTTTAGGCTAAATTATTTTTTCTAGTTTATTGCCGTACGTTTTAGAC
Organism: Pissodes strobi; assembly: GCA_016904865.1. Classification (NCBI taxonomy): domain Eukaryota; kingdom Metazoa; phylum Arthropoda; class Insecta; order Coleoptera; family Curculionidae; genus Pissodes; species Pissodes strobi. The sequence continues at coordinate 10,882 of MU190414.1, forward strand.
TAATAAAGTGCCAAACTTCTAGAACGTTTCAAAAATTTCTTCTCCTTCTTGATTCGATAATTGATTACATTTCGTTGCACGTTTTCTATTACAGTTGCGTCTTTCGTTAATTTTTTTTGAGATCTTCTTCTAGTCACATTTCATATTCATTTCTCACGTAATTTTGATGCCTTTTCTTTCTTGTCCTCACTTTTTAATCTCCTGATAAACTTTCACTTTCAACATGTTCTGCTCCGATTTCTCCAACCTACACTTTTCGACTAAAACCTTGATTGCGTTTACTGGTACAACTGCTATCACTATCAGTATTTCTACGGGATTACTGTTTATTTTCTTGAAGATCTTTTAAACAATTAATTTCTGGTTCTACATTATCAAAATTGGTATCTTCATTTTCTAGCATAGAATCGCCAAAGTTCTGAAACATCGATGGGAGTTGTATTATGGATTTGTTCCTTCTCCTTAACTTTATTGTCCGTTATGATGAAATAGAGAAGGAAATTAGTGGAAAATCGGACACAAAAAATCATAGTCTGCCGGGGGAACGTTGCAGTTTAAACCGCTAAAAGTCCAAACGTAATAAATAATAATAATAATATTAAGATTTTTTCTAGTGGCAAACCACTATTTTTCATTTCTAGTACTTATAGATGGAGCTCCATAGAATAAAAATGATAAATCGACTGAGATTTATGTATAACATCTAAAATAAATTAAAAACAATAATTGGCTTAGGAAATTTAAGTTTTAATTTAATATTACAAAACATTTTCAGATT
>MU190414.1:21659-43195 GCA_016904865.1 Pissodes strobi
AAATGAGAATGACTTGAATGTAGTAGTTTGAGATGGTATGCAGTTATATATGCATATGGCATGACACGGATGCCCTTGTGAATGCGGTTTTTATACACGCAAAAATTATTGTAAAACATGCTATGCAGGTAGCATAGGTAAGCTGAAATCCGCGTAGGGGATAAGCATTTGTGAGATCTTGAGAATACTGGCAGACAAGTGCCGGGTAGTCCTTAAGGCCAGAGCATAACAACCCAGTGTAATACTCTGATAGAGAATGTTGAACACCCATGGACAAGACCACTGGGAACGCTAGCACAGCGATGGTATCGCGTTTGAGAGAATGTGAATGTAAACGTGTGTGTTTACTTACTTGAGATTCGAGACAAGACTCGATTAACATTGGTTAGAGACAAGACTCTATTGTGAGAACTCCCATGGGCGATTGCCATGGGGCGCTAGTACAGCGATGGTACAGCGTGTTACTTGAGAGAGAGAGTGATTGCAAACATGTGAGTTTACTTACTTCGGTTTCGAGACAAGACTCGATTGCTTGTGGTTAGAGACAAGACTCTAAAGTGATGAACTCCCATGGACGAGACCAATGGGGACACCAATACAGCGATGGTACAGCGTCATACATGTGAGAGTAATGGCAGACAGGGTGCCGATAAATACCTTTTTGTAGGTTTGAGAAGACGATGAGCGTGGCTGGATAACACAATTCACTTGAGTAGAGAACTAGAGAGATTATGAGGCCTCAAAGCGTGAAAACGTGCCCGGCATGGCGACTTGGCACCATGCCGGTGGGAAGAACGCCTTTAGCGCGTTTTACATGGTTGAGGTTCAAGATGCTACTTTTAACTAGAACGTGAACTGGATCAACTTGAAGAAGTTGTCACCGCCCCTTGTTACCGCCCCGTCTGGCGGGATAATCTACATCCTACGGAAATAGAAAGGGCAATAATGTAAATAGAGAGATATTGTGTAAAAACTTAGCATGACCATTTGTCTAAATTTTTATTATGAATTTTAATACAAATCCAGTTGATATCTGCTGACTAGTTTTCATGAAATTCGATTATTAAAAATAGGAATTTTAGTTACCCTTAGATAATCCTAAAACTTCCTAGCTAAAATGCTAGGAAGTTTTAGTTTGGGTGAAGTGGCTATCCTGTAGGATGCGCTGTGATCGGTCGACTCGGCGTAGGATACGCGGCCGGGTTCAGATTAGTAAACGTTACAACAGATGGCGCTAGTAATATCGCGGCTTTTCTGTAGAAAGCGCTGTGATTGGTCAGATGAGTTTAGAGGCCGTGTGGCTTTGAGCGATTTAGACTAGCTGACGCAGTGGATAAACGTTGTAACAAGAGATGGCGTTAGTGGCATCGCCATGGATTTTAATTTCTTTGAAATGCGAGGACAGTGGCGTGGAATGTCAAAGTTGTAAAAAATTAAATGGTTAGGTTTGAAAGCGTGTTCAAAATGGTTTTTGAACATAAGTTATACTATCTTTATTCTCAAACTTCCCCGGTTGTCTGCTTTAAATACTTCTAAGTTAGAGTACGACTATTAATATCACGGTCTAGTAGACTTAGCGTTGCTCTTTAGTTTTCTATTTCTCTTTCACGAACTTTTGCAAGCAAAATTCCATTGGAAGGAATCTATAATTTGGTCTTTTTTTTTGTCGCGAACAAACTCGACCTTCTCACTGTTCATTAGTTTTGTACAGCTGGTACCTTAACTTTAGAGTACTTACGTTTAATTTGAAGACACGTTTAAGTTCTAAAATTGATGGATTGTTTCAATAATGCTTAGTCCTACTAATTGTTTCTAATTCGCGACTGTTACCAACGTATTTTAACTGATACCTATATATAGATAGTTAGTATTACGGCTTTTGTGAGAACAAATCATGATTTGGGGCCTCTAGTAATCCATTATTTGGGTGATTATTTACTTGTCTTACTTAAATTTTTCTTGTAATAGGTAGTCATTATTTGATAATAGCGCGCGCTATATATTTATATCCATTATAACGTTAGTTTTTTTTGCATAACACTTTTTTTCAGGGACGTTAAAATTTTCGATAAGGTAAATATTTTGAGCATTTGCTTAGGCAAATTATTTGATTCTTTTTATAAGTGACCAAGTACAGTTAATTACCTTTTTTCCATAGGCATAAGCGGCATAGGGTACCAAGGGTATCACAAGTTTCTGTAATTTTTCTCGGCATTATAACCAACCATTTTCTCTTTTGGTAATAAGCCGACTTTCTATTTACCTATATACCTGTTTTATATAATTATGTATTGGTAAGGGTAAGAGCGCTCATCCTACAAGGAACACAGTTAATTTTTTCACCGGAGTAAAATATTTAGGGGTCACACTGGACCGTAAACTTACCTGGAACAAGCATTTAGAAAACACCATCTCTAAAGCTACATCGGCAATCTGGACATGCCGCAAACTAGTTGGGAAGACATGGGGCCTAAAACCAAGAATGGTATATTAGATCTACCAAATAATAAGAAATCCCGCGGACACCTATGCCTCGCTGGTATGGTGGCCAAAAACCCAGCAGGTCACCACTCGGGCCAAACATGACAGGAGCAATGTCAACGTGCCCTAGAGGTACTGCTGAACATACCTCCTCTTCATCTTAGTGTGAAGAGGGACGCAATTATCAGTGCTCACGGGCTATTCCAAATAGGCATATTCAAGCCTGGGGATTTGACTGGCCACCTGCGCATCTTTGAAGAAATAAAACTGTAAAATGCCAGCAAATGAAGTGACTAAATGACGGTCATGTTGGACCTAGATGTCCCATTCACAGTGATTATTGACGACCGCCAATCATGGGAGAGTAAAAAACTACCTCAGGCCGATAACGTATCGCTGTGGTACACAGATGGTTCAAAACTAGCAAAAGGAGCAGGTTTGGACATTTCACGTCCAAACTGTAAGCTTTCCAAACCGCCAGGCCAATATATAAACATGTTCCAAGCGGAAGTGCTTGCCATAAATATATGTGCAGAAGAGTGCTTTACACAAGGACTTCACAGAAAGCACATCTACATATTTTCAGACAGCCAGGCGGCTCTATAAGCTCTAAAAGCTTGTGCATGTCAAAGCTAGTCTGGGAATGTAAGCAAACCTTCAAACAACTAGCAATATGCAACCAGGTAACTTTAATATGAGTTCCTGGCCATAGAGGCATAGAGGGCAACGAAAAAGCAGACTGCTTTGCGAAAGAAGGAGCTGGAACACCACATTATGGTCCAGAGCCCTACTGTGGCCTTATAAAGAGCCACACCACCGAAGAACTGAACAAATGGGAAAAAGACCAACTGTCGTCATACTGTAGAAACACTCCAGGACTAAGACAGATAAAAAGATTTATCACCATCCCTGCGAAAAGAGCAGAACAGCTCTTAGACATGGACAGAGCAGATATTAGAACTGTCGCCGGACTGCTCACTGGACACTGCCCGGTAAAATACCACCTAAAGGCAATAGGCAAAGCAGAAGACGACCAATACAGATTTTGCAATAATGCAACTGAAACCGCAGACCATCTACCCTGCCAATGTCCAATCCAACTCTGCAAAAGGCTCAAGTACCTCGAAGGAGTACAGCTATCACCTCAATAAGTGAGTCAACTACCTCCCAAGAAAATAACTTCGTTTGGAAGAAGCCCACGTCTCTTGAACCCAAATTAAGTTGTAGAGTAATGCACAAAATATCTGTAAAGCTAGCAGTGCCGGGCGGCTGAAACTAACCGAAACGACTCGCTAGCAATTTAGAAGGTTAAGAAAGAAGTAAGTATACATCATTTTGATTTACTGATTTCCCTTGATTTTTATTATTTATTTTTAACTTCTGTGTTCATTACCGTTTATTTTTTTTATTATAATTATTGATACATTTCTGTCGTTCACAGCTGATTTATAAATCATGATTTATTTTGTTGCAAAGTCTAAGCCAGGGTAAGTGCATTATTTTAGCTTGGGGATTTTCCGACTTGTGCCACAACTCGGTGGCGCCTTAAAAAATTAACCCATTCTTACCCTGCGATAATTGAGCTAGGGCCTAAATTTCCTTAATTTCAATTACTTTAATTTTATTCAGTCTCAGTGTTGGAGAAACACCCAACACGTGTAGAAACTATCGTTTTTCACCGTATGGTTTGGTGATAACACCCTGTATGTATGTAGAATGAATGAGCCATAATTAAACTCAAAATAGATTTATTTCACCCCGGATACAACCCAATTTGTGCATTTAAAACCCCTTAGTCCAAACCTGGACAGACGATCCCTTAATTCGAGCCTGTACAACAGTACTGTCAGTATAATATATTACAATTCAGCAACTCTTCACTCGTAAAGGAAAACGTTTGTAATCGTTTTCAATTCAATAGATTTTTGTCTCAGTCAGCATTGTGAATAATAGTCTGTCACATAAGGAAAGAAAACTGTTTCTACCCTTTTAATCTCAAATGAATTCGGTATGTGTCACCGCCCACTTTTTATATAAAATTCAAATGTAATTTACACCTGCATAATTAAAGTAAATCAAACCGAATACATGTTTCAATTCCTCTCACTACCCTATAGCAATACAGTTCATTAAAAGTGGTTAATTAAGATACCACACCCTTCTTTATTAAACAATAATAAAATCACTTGTTTATCCCGACCACTCAGTTCTTTCTAAGCTAAGGTAGCCAATAAAATTTAGAAGATAAGAAAAAGCCTAACAATTTCGACGGCCAATGCAAATCATATTTTTTTGAAATCAGAACGAAAATATCTTTCATTTTAGTGAATAATATTAAAAACCAAAAGATGATATTTATTGACAGTATTTGTTTCATCTTATAACGAATCCTGGCGGTTTAGGAAGAATAATCTAACTTTTGTACCTTAACTTGCTTTCTAGTTCTAAAAATAAAGGCTGTAGGTGGGTGCTAAACTAAAACTACGGAAAAACCCCGTTCATGATATTTCTTATACACTTTTTGATGCTTTTTAAAATTCTTACTTCTGATGTGTGGTCTTATGCATACATCGTTTTTTTTTAATCTCAGTTTTATATTTACTATTTACTATTTTTCTTGCTTTTTGCAGTTAAAACTTTTTTGTGTATATCAATTCGATCTCTAAAATATCATGAAGCCTAGCGGAAATTAGTCTAGACTATATTGCTCATTATATATTACAAGGTGACAGAGACAAATGCACCTAGGTCGTTAAATATGTATGCGGTTATAAGCTTGATGCAGTTTGTTTTCTATATTACACGACCAATTGAATATGCTTAATTCATTACGCTGTCTGTAATAGTTATGGCGACTTATGCAATTTTTATAACACTTTTGCAATGTATGGTTGTAGACTCCGTCCTTCAGCTAGAAGAGTACCCAACAAGATTTAGGTGCTTGAAAAATATTTTGACTTATGAACATTGGGAAAAAAGCAATTTTTTAATTGGAGATAATCCTGATACTTTTCAAGATTTAGTTTACGTATCAAGCACCATAGCATCTGAGGAAATGGCAGAACATTTGCTAGAATATACCATCGAAAGGCCTCATGTGTACACGTTGGTACCAAAAAGAGTTGATTCTCTTGAGCACATCTTAGAAGTTATCATTGAGTCGTCAGCATATTGGAATGCTAGATTCATAGTAATTATTTATAATCAAGAATATGTTCAGCATACTGCAAATGTTCTATGGAAATATCGGTGGGTTTTTATGAATGTAACAATCTAATCAATAGAATTATTAAAATGTATAGCTGTATAAATTGGGCCATTCGTAATATTATTTTCTCGATAAGAAATGTGACATTTTTAGTCATAAATGATATAAAAGACGTGATCAGTTATAAAGAACATATTGCTTCAAAACAAATTGCTCTATTAGCATTTGACTCATACACAAATATTTAGTAAAATCGTTACTTATGACATAAGCTCGTAAATAGACCGAGTGCTTATTTTCAAACGAGGCGCAGTCGAGGGCATATCATACAATGTTCGTATACTATAGAATAAATATTCTAATTAATACTTAATTTTTCTGGGGGATTTCAACATTCCCTCTTTTTCATCCACTGTTCCTTTCCGTCTTCCAGACACAAAGGTTTACTAAACCTCAGCGAGTCCCTCGTCTATGAAGTTTCCTAATAATATAGTTCCAAATTTAAACAATCGTTTCTTTGACCTTGTTTTTGCCAACTTTGCGATTAATGTAGCTCATAATGATATGCCTCTGGTCGAGGAGGATACACATCTTCATGCTCTGTCTTTTGATTTTCAGGCGGTACTTCCTCATGCCGGCAACTTTCCTGTGAACAACGCTCAACCACGACGCTTCAACTTTCGTAAAGCTGATTATTCCAGGTTGTATGCCAGCGTTTGCCCTATCCTCAAAAAAGACGATCCATCTCTAGTAGAAAATTATCGTTGTATTTCCATATTATGCAACTTTTCCAAGGTGCTAGAGAACGTCTTACAGAAATACTTATTCTTCAAAATACGTAACAGATTGTCAGTTCATCAACACGGCTTTTTGATGCATCGCGTATAACGTTCCAGAGAGTTGACTTGAGTACCGATCCCTGAGAGACTTCCACTATTATATCTCTTCCTATTTCCACTATTTTGGGCTTCCGGCTATTAAGGTAGCTTTCAATATTGTTCATCAGGTGTTTTGATATCCCTCGTCTATGAAGTTTCCTAATAATATAGTTCCATGTGGCCGAGTTAAAGAAAGCGTTTCTTATACCTAATGTCACACGTGCGCACCACCTTTCTCTCGACTGAGCCACTATTTACATACGGTCCCTACAGCCTGAACTGTAGAAAATCATTTGATGAAACCGAGCTGGCGATGGCGGTCTGACAATCCTCCCTTAAGCTCCAATTCCCTTTCCAGCCTCTCCCTTATCATAAACTCCAAGAGGTTTTCCATTATATCCAGGATGCAGATTGTAGTAGTAGTAGTAGTAGTACCGACTGACTAAACCCCTTTCCCCTTGCCTATCAGTGTACGCATCACAGGAACTGCGTGGACATTATTTCGGGGATCGTCAGGCTGTACTCGAGATGTTCTAATCAAAGCCTCGTTATCCTTCTTACGTCTTGTTTCTTTTTCCTAATAATCTTTGCAGAAAAGTACGTAAATTTGACACCAGTTTTCCTGGTTGAGTAGCAGTATGTATGATGTTGTCCGGTGTAATCTCCCCCATTCTTTGTGTCACATTATTTCTTTCCTCTCTCCATATAGAGCAATTAAAAAATGCGTGTTCGACAGTATCCTTCTTTATGCAATACATACATATTACGCTGTCAGCTACTCTGAATCTTTGTCTGTAGACCTGAAGGCAGGCATGATCCGTCAGCAGTTGTGTAAGATAGTACATCGTCCCACCATGCTTTGTTGTTAGCCATGGTTCCAGTAAAGGTATTAATCTTTGGGTCCAGCGGTCCGTGTGAGCCTCTTCATCCCATACCTGCTGCCACCTTGTAGTGATCCTCTGTATTGCTGTGTTCCTCGGTTCACCTTGTTGAACAGTTATTGTTTCCTCCGTTCTGTACGCGCTCACGATCCTGATTACAGCCTTTCTCTACACTCTCATCAACGGCTAAGCATAATCTTTTCTATTCAGTGCTCGTTTCCATATGGATACACCGTAAAGCATTATAAAATTTACAACGGACACAGTATCCTCCTGATGCTTTCTCTTGGGCCTCCTATGTTTGGTAGCTGCCTGCTAATATTTCCAATAGCCTTACATGCTTATTCCGGCATTTTCCTTATATGTTTGCCCATACTCATATCCCTATCAAAGTGTATACCCAGGTACTTTATGAATTTTTTGAATTTTTGGCTAAAAACCATTAAATTTTCAACCCTTATCGCGATTTCTTTGACCATACGACCTCCCGCCAAAATTACTCCTTTCGTCTTCTCCGGTGCTAAAGTAAGTCTTTTGCTATTCAACCAGTGTACTATCTCCCTGAGGGTGTTGTTTGCTGTTTCTTGTAGTCCTTCTCCATCCTTGCTCACCACCACTATTCCAACATCGTCGGCGTACCCTATAGTTTTAACTCCTCTGGGGATTTGCAATCTTAGTATACCGTCGTAATACACATTCTGGGGTGTTGGGCCCAGAACAGATCCCTGAGGTACCCCGCACGTTATTTCCAACTCCATGTGTTTCCATACTAGAAGCTATCTATCCTCAAGGCAGGTAGCTAACAGATTGTAGACATACATGGTGCTATACTCAAACTTCGGAGCACCTGCAATGTGGCAGAGTTGAAGGCATTTCAGATATCTATGGTAATCAGGGCACACCTTTTGCGGCTGGCCCTTCTATTTGCTGCATCCGCTATTTCTTGCACCGCTTCCAGCGTCCTGGTGGTAGACTTTTCTTCTCTAAAACCAAACTGGTTTTCAGAGAGGCCTCCATTTAAGTCGATTTTCCTTTCTAGTCTAGCAAGGCGTAGCTGTTCTAGCAGCTTCCCTAGAACGTTAGTGAGGCAAATGGGCCTGTATGATTCTGCGTTTTGACCCTGCTTATGTTTTTCTAAAAGCAGTAATTTGGCCCTTTTCGGCATTGTTACAGGGTGGTTCCTGACTACTGCTTTAATGATCTCGGGTGGGAGACCGTCCGGTCCTGGTGCCTTTCTGTCCTTCATTCTGTGGCATGCTTCCAGTAATTTTCCTACAGTTAACTCAGGGATCTCATATTTTTTGACACCCAGTCTTTACCACTTGGCAACTATATCATTTGGAAATAGTTGCTATGCCACTTCTAGCTGTTTTTCGTCACTTAGGCCATTCATTGTACTCGACCTTATTTTGTCCATGACTATCTATTTCCTTCCCAAAAGATCTCGGTCCACCTCGTCAACGACCTCCTCACAGGCATTCTTGTTGGCATGTTTAATAGTTTTCCTTAAGTTGGTTCTCCAGTCCTTATATTGATCATGGCTTATTCTCTGGAGAGCTGGATATCCTTTCTTGTTCACCCTGGTCACAGTTCTTCTAGCGAGTAGACACTCCTTTCTCTTTATGGCCAACTCCTCTATCCACCAGTATACAGGTTTTTTATTTCGGAGTATTCTTTTCTTGGGTATGCACTTGTCACATGCCATCTTCAGTATAGTGCTCAGCTTTCCTGCATCGATAACCTTGTGATTCAATGCACTCGCTAGATTTACAAACTCCTCAGTCACTTTGCTGATTCTGTCTTTCTCCTCTGTGCATTCATTGTCTTTGACTGATTCGCGGGTTTCTTTGACAATTTCCCAATAAATGTACCGATGCAGACTTAGGGATTCTGCATCTAGTACCTTCCAGTTGCGGACTGTGCTATGCCTCTGTTGTTAAAGGTGAGGTATATATACGAACAGCTGCGCCTTCTAATAAAGGTTGGTTCGTCCTCTTCATTATTTATCCTGAGTTCTTCCTCAGCCAGCCATTTCTCTAGTATTTCATCTCTTTTGTCCTCTATCTTTGACCCCCAGGAATACGATTTAACATTAAAATCACCGCATACTACTATTTCGTTTGCGTGACATTTCATGTCTAGCCGAAGTGCCCTCAGAAATTCGGTAAAACTCTTTAGCTCAACATTTGGGGAGATGTAGCAACCAAAAACAATAACATCTTCAAATGCGATCCCTATATAGCCATTTCCTGCACCTTTACCCAGGTTGTTTATTTGGCGGTTTCTTATAATGACTGCAACATCCAATTTGTTATCCATAAAAAGTTTGCTATTAATTGCCTTTTTACGATTAAGCTCAGCCAAAATAATTACATCTGCCCCCAGATCCTTCACAGTCTTATAAATGAGGTCCATTGCTTCCCACCCCTGTCTATGCTGATTTGTAGGACCTTTATTTTGGGCTTAAGACTGAGGTCCTTTTCTCCAGCATCTGTACCTGCAGTGATCTTCTGAATTCCGGGCATCTGCCCGTCTCCGTCTTATGACCTTCTATGTGGCACAGATAGCATCTTGTGTTATAGTGGCATTCCTTTTTTAAATGTCCTTCCTGCTTGCAGTTATGGCACAGTTGTACCGCTTCTTTTTACTGCATTTTTTCGCTACGTGACCCACTCTGTGACAATTAAAGCACTTTGGAAGGGTCTCGATTTCCTTAGTCCTCCCATTTCCAACGTATCTCAACTAATGCAGCTGCTATATCCTCCTCTGTTGTTACAAAAGACCTCTTCAGACCTCTTTCGTTTGCCGTGTCCAGTAGTTTGACTTGGGCTTCAGCTTGCTCTCTCCCCATGTTAGTTAGTTCCGTTTTAATCAATTCTGTAACCTCTTGTTGTTGTTGTGTAGTCTCATCTATGTCAATTAGCATGACAGTTTTATTTTTATGTCTTGGTTAACATCCACTTCCTTCTCAAGTTTTGTTTTGATGTGTTCTCTAAAATCTAGTCGATTTTTTCCTCCTTCCCTTTTATTTTGATTTGCACCTTTCCCTCTTTTGTTTTACTTATTCTTTCGATGGTAACACCCTTTATATCAATCCTCCATAATTGCTGAGTAGGTCCTTCGATCGGTTGGTTTCAAAACTAGTGTCTCTTCATTTGCCTTCTTTCTGTTAGCTCATTGTTCCTTATTCCCCAATCTCCTTATCTTTTCTATACTGATTGCTATCTAGGTACAGTTAGCTCGACATATACGCTCAAGTAGCTTCCTTATCTCCAGTAGCTCTTATCCCATTCATGTTGTTGTCCACTAGGCAGACAGGCATATTTCTCCCCTTGTCTCAAACAATCTAGATTATTTGAGTAAATTTTTATTTTATGTCTATTACGTCTCTAATTGTTTCTCCTCCCGCTTCGGTCACGAAAATATACATGAAGCTTTCTTCGTCTGTGGCGAGATCATCTCCCATGATTGTGCATGTTGTCTTGCTACATATCATATTCCCTTGTCCTATCTTTCCCGTTTGCAGCATCTGCAAGGGTTTAGTTTTTTTTTCAATCCCCATCTTGATATCCTAGTCTGCGATGTGGCCTTCTTTAACGATTACTATTTGATCTTGATCGCTTTTCTGCTCAGAAAAGATCTGGCACATTTAAAATTATTCTTCTTGCGATTTCCTGTCCCCCAGGATACGTAATTCTTCAATATTTTTTACATTTCAATTACCTCAAGATATTTCTTCCTCTCAGATGCCTGCCTACTTACCGTCTGGGTTAGTCGTTGTGTGCTCCTGAGTGCCGCTAGCTACTTACGGTCTGGGTATCAGTTTATGCTGTTTGCTTAACCTTCGTAGAGTTTAGCAGTTTACCCATTTTTTCCATCCTTTTTAGAATTTCGTCGATAAAGTTCATGCCAGCACTCATTTTCCTGCCGAGTCTCTCTATCTTACTTGCCGAGTTTTTGATCTCCTTCTTGGTGTTTAGTACCTCAATCAGGGTGGTCTGGAGGTTTTTAATCTCAGAATTGCAGGCTAAAACCGTATCCATAAGCAGCTTGTGCTTCATTTTCATCCTTTGGAGAAATTTCCGCCTATTTGGCATTTCTGCATTTTGTTCTGTTGGGGAGTCAAATCTCTTCCTCTTTGTTTCCCTGTCACAGTTAACATTCAGATTATCCCCGCCCCCTTCCTTCATGCGGACAAAATGAATTTATGTCTTCTATGGAGAAGCTCCTTGGTCTCCCCGACCGTGTAGTAGTAGTAGGTAGTAGTAGTTTCTTTTTTGGGGAGTGTCGGGTGCTACTCCGACTAAAACCTCTCTTTTTTCCTTCTTGTACTATTCCGCAACTGCTTTTGGGCATAACGTCAGAATAGTACTGGTCTTTCAATTCTTTCTGCTCTCATTGATGCCTTTCGTCTTTTTCCTTTCTCTCCATTATTGCTTTTGCGAAATCCTCAACCGCTCGCCATTCTTGAAAACTTCCACAAATCGTCTGACCTAGGTTTTCTGTTGTTAGAGTTAAATCCAATTTTCTAGTTGTTTCGGTCCTAATTCTGTTCCACCATTTACAGTAGAAGAACGTGTGCTCTACTGTATCTACTTCCTCGCAGTATCTGCAGCGGTCCGTTTCGGACTTTCCCATTCTTGCCGCGTAGCTACCAAACCTCCCATGCCCCGTCAAAAGTTGCGTCATGAAATAGTTTACTTGGTGGTGTCTACAACCAATCCACACTTTGATGTCCGGTATAATCCTCTTAGTCCATTGTCCTACTGATTCCTCCTCCTGCCATCTTCGCTGCCACTCATCCACAATCTCCGCCCTAATGTTTCGCTTTCGACTGGGATCGACGATTGCTCTTTCATGGATGACCGTTCTTTCCTTCGCTTGGAGGTCTAGTGGTATAGCCCCAGCTATGACCTGCAACGCCTTAGTTCACACCGTCCTATATGCGCAGATTACCCTTATTAGTAATTTTCTCTGTACCTTTTCGATCTGTTTACGATACTTTTCCCTTCTTAATGCAGTGTACCATATCGGCGCCGCATATAGTACAATGGAGTATATTACCCCCCCCTATGATGTTCCTTTTTAAAGTGCGTGGCCCACCTATATCTGGTATTAATCTTGCTAGCCTCGCGGCCCTCTATCCTGCTTTAATAGTTACTGATTTTAGGTGTTCTGCGAATGTACCATTGTCGTCTATCAGAACACTAACTGCTCTGGTTGGTGTTATTACTGCTTCTTTCAGCCAGAATCGGACATTTTGCCTTTTTCTTCACCTCTTCATGATGACCGCTTCTGTTTTTTTTTTGTGGTGCCAGTTCTATGTCTATATGTCTTAACGACTCGTTTGCACTGAACATGAGTTCATCCTCTTCATCGGTCCTAACTTACAAAGCAAGATCATCTGCAAAACCGACCGTCGTCAACTCCTCCGTTAGCTCTAATATTAGTACCCCGTCGTACAGGACATTCCAACGTATTGGGTCTATCTTAATCTTTCTTTCCTTAAAGTAGGTCACTATTATGTTAACGAGGTAGGATGAGATATTTCATCTTCTCAACTCGTTCACTATAATGCTCCATGTAGCGGTGGTAAATGCATTCTTTACATCTAGTATGATCAGCACAACCCATCTTTCTTTTGCATCTCTCTTTGTCAATAATACTCTTTCGATGGCTTGCAGCGTGGATTTCTTCTTTTGAAACTCATACTGATTTTTGGACAAACCTTAGCCTCCCACTATTTCTTCTTTAAGTCTGCCTCTTATCAGGCTTTCGTTGAGTTTGCTTAATGTATTTGGTAAGCAGATTGGTCTGTATGCTGACGGGTGATGTTGTTATTTGCCTCCTTTTAGTAGCAACACAAGTCTAGCTATCTTCCAGCTATTGGGGAATTCTTGTTTCTGTACCAGTCCATTTATGGTAGACAACATCCACTTTGGCGCTACTCAAGCTGCATATTCGATTGCTTCCGACAGGATTCCTTCGACACCAGATCTGCCGCCTTGCCTCGCTTCATTCTTCTCGTCTCCTTTTCCATTTCCTCCTTAGTGAACGGCTGTATGTAGGCATTCGATGTTCTTACTTGTAGTTCGTCTTTTCTGTATGGAAAAGCCCTTCTGCTATAACCCTTTTTTGTTCTGCTGTTAACTCTACTGGCATTCTATTTGTTAGCCTTCCTGTCACTATTTTATATCCCGCTCCCCACATGTACCCGTTCAATTCGTTGCAAAGGTCTTCCCAGCAGTTTCTTTTGGACAACCTAATGAGTCGCCCCAGTTCCGTCCTTGCCTTGTACTCTTTCTTTATTTGTTCAGTTTCTTCGCCCTTACCATTTGCCCTCGTGAGTCTTCTTCTCTTTTGGTTGCTTTTCTTTCGCTGTTCCCCTATTTCATTGTTCCACCAATATGGTACCCTTTTTCTTCCCGCCCCTCGTCTTTGTACTTGGCTGTTAATATATGCCTCTTTAGTAGTTTTGTCATATATTCTGGCGTATTTATAGCTTCATCCTCCGTTTTACCTAGTAGTTTCCAGTGCAGGATAGTTTTAAAAACTTCCCAGTCATTAACGACTTTCGTCTTTTCTATCTTGCTATATTTTTGACTAAGTTCTTCGATTTGGAAGTATATATAGCGATGGTCACTGAGGGTCTCTTCCTCCAGTACTCGCCAGCCAGATATTTTCTTTGCTACCTTCTGCGTCGAGCATGTCATGTCAATATATGATATAAAGGTACCTCTGGTAAATGTTGGAGTCAGGCCAGTGTTATGTACCATCAAATCTAGGGTTCTCATCCATTCCGTCCAATACTCGCCTCTCTCGTCCGTTTTCGGTGATCCCCACTGTGGAGACTTAATGTTCAGGTCCCCCAATATGATGCTTTCTTCCCCTGAAGTCCTGCTATCTTGCATTTTTTATCTACCTCCATTTTAAAGTCTTCTAATGGAATATTGGGTGAGATACAACAGCAGAAAAGGTTGAACTCTTTAAAGGATATACATAGGTAACCCTCTTCTGACCTTATATTCCATACGTCTATTTTTTTTATTCAGGAAAAGTACTGCTATATTGCATCTCTTATCCTTTATCCATTTGCTTCCGTACACACTATCTTTTTATTTGGCACACTGGCAATCAAAATACCTATTTCCTCCTCCATTGCCATTGAATATGCTATGTAGTGACTGCTTTCCGATCTCATTAAGTTTGTTTGCAGGATTCGTATGGGTTGGGGATGCATCTTTTTATAATTTCTTCAGTCTTCCTTTCTCCGCTTTCTTCCTGAAATAGGCACACTTAAATTGGTCAAATGATGACCTCCTTGTTGACACTTCCTGCAGAAGGGGCCAGCTTTGCATTATTTGGCTTGGTGACCTGCTGCCCCACAATTTAGGCATTCGCTTCTCCGGTCTGCTTTCTGGCTACACTGAAAAGCTCTGTGTCCCAGTTCTAGGCGTCTATAGCAACTTGGAATAATAAACTGTCAGTATCAGGTCCTCGCTATCTTTCTTTTTCTTGATGTGCTTTATCTTAACTCCTTTCTTTTCTATGTCAACTCCTTGTTTTACCGTTTTCAAGAGATTTGCATATGTTTTTCCGCTTGCCCTAATTATCACCGATTCTTTCTGTTGTCTGGACTCTTGCCAATTAAACTATTTCTTTCTGGGCCCTTCAGTATTCCAACTTTCTTGAGATTCTGCGGGCACCAAGTAGTTTATTTTAATCTCGCTTTTTTGAAAGACCCACACCAGGATCTTCCTAACGTAATCCCTGTCGAGACCATCTGGGGTAGCTACCGCCACTTTGCGACCTCCATTGGCTTGAATTGTCTCCTTCCACTTAATCGTAGTCTCATAAATTCGCTTTATATCATTTACTTCTTTCGTGTCCACATTGTAGGGTATTTGATAAATAGTCCTAGAGTTTTGTTTTTCTCCTCCTCGGCTTGAAAAACTTTTCGTTGCCGTATGTAGGTAATCTATTTTACCTTTTTTCATGTCTGAAAGTATATCAATGATTTCTGGCTATCTTTCCTTAATGCTTCTAACCATGCCTTCTGTACCCTGACCGTCTGGACTTATGACCACGGATATATATATATATATACCACTTTTTGGTATTGGATTTCTGATCGTTGTGCATGTTGCCTTAAAAGCGCTCTCAGGCCAGTATCTATCCATGAGTTCAGCGAAGCCTTCAAAGCTGGTCGTATTTTCAATGACTACCTCCACACTATCTTCCTTCTTATCCATGTCGACTTTAACGCTTGCATCTTTTGTAATTTTTGGCGTCCCATTCTTTGCTTTTGCCGACTGTACTTGACTTTCAGCGTCGGCGTCGGTTACACCTTCCTCTATGCCCTGCGATTGTTACAATTCCCTTTCCTTCCACTGTCTGAGAACAGCATCCGTGATTTGGTTTATTTCCCTTACTCCTTTTTTTATTTTCGCCTTTGTATTCGGTGTGTTACTGATAGTTGCGGCTAGTTGTTTACTGCATTTCTGTAGCTTTTCGATTAGACTCCCTATATCCCCGAGACCCTCTCCCTGATTGCCAACTTCAAGTATTAGTTTAGCTTTCATATTTTGAGGAGGGGTGTCCTCTCCGGGTCTTTTTGACGCCTGTCCTCCCTTCCCCTTTCTTTCGGTATCCGACACTGAGAACGCACGGGGTCGTTGAGGCGTCCTTGCAATTGAATTTCTTCTTTTAAATGGGTCTGTAGTCTGTGTCTCATCTGCCCTCCCAGTTGTGATGATACTCCCTCCAGTCTGGGGTTCACCGCAGAAGGAGCCACGGTAGCTTTCTATCGCTACAGTCCGGCCCGCTTGACAACCGTCCTGTGCGTGTACTGGGGTATCCGAGCCCCCTGCATCGTATCTACTATCTTGTCATTCTTCTGATCCATATTAATGTAGCTTCATTTGGTTTGTTCGGGTGTCCTTCCCTAGACAGATTGCCTTCTCTGCGGCTTCGAGTCCTGTCTACCCGTCTGCCAGTTTTGGTCAGCCCCGATTATTTGATTTTGTCGGTATTACCCATATCTGGGAGGCATTCCCCTATCCGCCACCCGGGGAGGCGCTCGATGGGGGACTGGCAACCCCACACGGGAGTAGTTTTTTTTTAGGGGTTTAGGAATCTGCTATCCGACATCCGAGCTTGGCACATAGCGATCTAAGTTGCCCGGATAGTGTCGGGTTGGCGCTATCTCCAGTAGTTACCGACCGACTAAACCCTTTCCCCTTGCCTATCAGTGGACGTATCCCTGGAACTGCGTGGGCATTACTTCGGGGATTGTCAGGCTGTACTATAGTTGTTCTAGTCAAAGTCTCGTTATCCCTGTTGCGTCTTGTTCCTTTTTTCTGATAATCTTTTCTGCAAGCACGCAAATTTGGCACCAGTTTTCATGCTTGAGTAGCACTTTTTGTATAATGTTGTCCGGTGTAATCTCCCCCATTCTTTGTGTCACATTATTTCTTTCCTCTCTCCACATAGAGCAATCAAAAATGTGTGTTCGACAGTCCCCACATCTGTGCAATACATACATGTTACGCTGTCTGCTACTCTGAATCTTTGTCTGTAGGCCTGAAAGCAGCCATGACCCGTCGGCAGTTGTGTAAGGTAGTACGTCGTTTCGCCATGCTTTCTTGTTAGCCAAGGTTCCAGTGAAGGTATTAATCTTTGGGTCCAGCGACTCGTGTCAGCCTCTTCATCCCATTCCTGCTGCCACCTTGTAGTGGTCCTCTGTCTTGCTGTGCTCCTCGGTTCACCTTGTTGAACAGCTATTGTTTCCTCCGCCAGTAGGTGTATTGGTGGAGTTCTGGCCAGAACCAGAAGGGCTCTGGTCGACGAAGTTCTGTACGCGCTCACGATCCTGATTGCGGCCTTTCTCTGTACTCTCATCAAAGCCTGTGCATACACTTTTCTATTCAGTCCTCTTTTCCATATGGTTACACCGTAAAGCATTATAGAATTTACAATGGAACACAGTATCCTCCTGATGCTTTCTCTTGGGCCTCCTATGTTTGGTAACAGCTTGCTTATATTTCCAATAGCCTTACATGCTTTTTCCGCTATTATCCTTATATGTTTGCCCATACTCATATTCCTATCAAAGTGTATACCCAGGTACTTTATGAATTCCTGGCTGTAAACCGTTACATTTTCAACCTTTATCGCGAGTTCTTTGACCATACGACCTCCCGCCAAAATTACTACTTCCGTCTTCTCCGGTGCTAGAGTAAGTCTCTTGCTTTTCAGCCACTGTACTATCTCCCTGAGGGTGTTGTTTGATGTTTCTTGTAGTCCTTCTCCATCCTTGCTCACCACCACTATTCCAACATCGTCGGCGTACCCTATAGTTTTAACTCCTCTAGGGATTGGCAGCCTTAGTATACCGTCGTAGAACACATTCCAGAGTGTTGGGCCAAGAACAGATCCCTGAGGTACCTCGCATGTCATTTCCAACTTCATGTGTTTTCCTACTAGAAGCTGTCTATCCTCTAGATAGCTAGCTATCAGATTGTAGACATACGGTGCTATGCCCAAACTTCTGAGCACCTGCAATATACCCTCCCATGCGGCAGAGTTGAAGGCATTTCGGATATCTATGGCAATCAGGGCGCACCTTTTACGGCCCGCCCTTTCATTTGCTTCATCCGCTATTTCTTGCACCACTTCTACCGCCCTGGTGGCAGACTTTCCTTCTCTAAAACCAAACTGGTTTTCAGACAGGCCTCCTTTTAAGTCGATTTCCCTTTTTAGCCTGGCAAGGAGTAGCTGTTCAAGCAGCTTCCCTAGGACGTTAGTGAGACAAATGGGCCTGTATGCCGTTGCGTTTTGACTCTGCTTATTTTTTTCTAAAAGCAGTAATTTGGCCATTTTCCATTCCACAGGGAAGACACCATTGAGCCATAGGCCGTTGAAGATTTTCAGCATTGTTACAGGGTGGTTTCTGACTACTGCTTTAATGATCTCGGGTGGGAGCCCGTCCGGTCCTGGTGCCTTCCTGTCCTTCATTCTGTTGCATGCCTCTAGTAATTCTTCTTCAGTTAGCTCAGGAATCTCATATTTTTTGACGCCCAGTCTTTCCCATTTGGCAACTATATCATTGGGAAATAATTTCTTTGCCACTCCAAGCTGTTTTTCGTCACTTAGGCCATTCTTTGTACTCGACCTTATTTTGTCCATGACAATCTGGTATCCTTTGCCCCAAGGATCTCGGTCCACCTCGTCAACGACCTCCTTCCAGGCTTTTTTCTTGGCATCATTAATAGCTTTTTTTAATTTGGTGCCCAGCTTTCCTGCATCGATAACCTTGTGATTGAGTGCACTCGCTAGATTTCCAAACTCCTCAGTCACTTTGCTGATTCTGTCCTTCTTCACAGTCCAACCTCTGTAGGTTGTATCTTTGGCTGATTCGCGGCTTTCTTTGACAATTTCGTAAAAAATATACCGATGCAGACTTAGAGATTCTGCATCTAGTACCTTCCAGTTGCGGACTTTATTGCTTATGCCTCTGGTGATAAAAGTGAGGTCTATATACGAACAGCTGCGCTCTCTAATAATGGTTGGTTCGTCCCCTTGGTTATTTATCCTGAGGTCTTCCTCAGCCAGCCATTCCGCTAGTATTCTACCTCTTTTGTCCTCTATCCTTGACCCCCAGGAATACGATTTAGCATTAAAATCACCGCATACTACTATTTCCTTTACGAGACTTTTCATGTCTACCCGAAGTGCCATCAGGAATTCAGTAAAACATTGCAGCTCAATATTTGGGGATATGTAGCAACCAAAAACAATAACGTCTTCAAATTCGATCCATATATAGCCATTTCCTGCACCTTTACCCAGGATGTTCATTTGATGATTTCTTATAATGACTGCAACATCCAGTTTGTTATCCATAAAGAGTTTGCTATTAATTGCCTTTTACGATTAGGCTCAGCCAAAATAATTACATCTGCCCCCACATCCTCCGCAGTCTTATAGACAAGGTCCATTGCGTCCCTTCCCCTATCGATGTTGATTTGTAGAACTTTTATTTTTGGCTTGAGACTGATGTCCTTCTCTCCAGCCTCTGCACCTGCAGCAATCTTCTGAATTCCGGGCATCTACCCGTCTCCGCCTTGTGACCTTCCATGTGACACAGATAGCATCTTGCGTTATTGCGGCATTCATTTTTTATATGTTCTTCCTGCCCGCAGTTATGGCACAGTTGTACCGCGCCTTTTTTACTGCATTTGTTCGCTATGTGACCCACTCTGTGACAATTAAAGCACTTTGGAAGCGTCTCGATTTCCCTAGTCCTCCAGCGATGCCACCCATTTCCAACGTATCTTTAATCAATTAATGCAGCTGCTATATCTGCTTCTGTTGTTACAAAAGCCCTCTTCAGACCTCTTTCATTTGCCGTGTCTAGTAGTTTGACTTGGGCTTCAGCTTGCTCTCTCCCCATGTTAGTTAGTTCCATTTTAATTAATTCTGTAACCTCTTGTTGTTGTGTAGTCTCATCTATGTCTATTAGCATGACAGTTTTCTTTTTCTGTCTTGTGTTAACATCCACCTCCTTTTCAAGTTTTGTTTTGATGAGATCTCTAAAATCTATTCGATTTTTTTCCTCCTTTCCTTCTATTTTAATTTGTACCTCTCCCTCTTTTGTTTTACTTATCCTTTCGATGGTAACATCCTTTATATCAACTTTTTCCTTCAAGCTTTTCATAATTTCCGAGTAGATTCTTCCACCAGTTGGTTTCAAAATCAGTGTCTCTTCATTTGTCTTCTTTCTGTTAGCCCATTGTTCCTTATTCCCCAATGTGCTCTGTCTCCCTATCTTGGCTATACTAATTGCTATCTGGGTGCATTTATCTCGACATATATGCTCAAGTAGCTTCCTTATCTTGGTCCCATTTATGTTGTTGTCCACTAGGCAAATAGGTATCTTTCTCCCCTTGTCTCGAGCAATCTCGATTATTTGAGTAATTTTTTGTTTTATGTCTATTACGTCTCTAATTGTTTCTCCTCCCGCTTCAGTCACGACAATATACATGAAAATTTCTTCGTCTGTGACGAGATCATCTCCCATGCTTGTGCATGTTGTCTTGCTACATATCATATTCCCTTGTCCTATCTTTCCCGTTTGCAGCATTTGTAAGAGTTTGGGGTTTTTTTCAATCCGCATCTTGATGTCCCGGTCTTCGATGTGGCCTACCTTAAGGATTACTATTTGATCTTGCTCGCTTTTCTGCCCAGAAAAGATCTGGCACATTTTAAAATTCTCTTCTTGCCATTTCCTGTCCAGAAGGTTACGTAATTCTTCATCATTTTTTACATTTGCGATTTCGTCTTCGATGACCTCAAGATATTTCTTCCTTTCAGATTCCTACCTACTTACGGTCTGGGTACCAGTTTCTGCTGTTTGCTTAAACTTCGTAGTGTCCAGCATTTTTCCCATTTTTTCCCTCCTTTCTAGAATTTCGTCGATAAAATTCATGCCAGCACCCATTTTCTTGCCGAGTCTCTCTATCTTACTTGCCGAGTTTTTGATCTCCTTCTTGGTGTTTGGTACCTCAATTAGGGTCGCCTGGAGATTTTTAATCTCAGTATTGCAGGCTAAATTCGTGTTCTTAAGCAGCTTGTGTTCCTTTTCTATCCTTTGAAGAAATTCCCGCATATTTGGCATTTCTGCATTTTGCTCTGTTGGGGAGTCAAATCTCTTCCTCTTTGTTTCCCTGTCACCGTTAACATTCAGATTACCCACCTCAGTATGACTGACAGTGCTTCCTTCATGCGGACAAGATGTATTTATGTCTCCTATGGAGAAGCTCCTTGGTCTCCCCGACGGTGCCGGCGGCGTTCTTGCCACCCTCGGGTTCCTTTTGAAAGGGTTATCACTTTGTTGTATCCCAGTAGTCGATGAACTCCCCCTGGCCTGGTCTCCACCAGTTAGGGAGCCGCGAGAGCTTTCTATCACTCCAGTCCGGCCCGCTTGACCACCGTTCTGGGCGTGTACTGGAGTTTCCGAATCCCCCTGCACCGTAATCAAAACGCTATCTATTTTTCCATCATAATTATCAATTAGAAAGTTGTGTG
>MU190415.1:18184-43186 GCA_016904865.1 Pissodes strobi
ACATTCTTTATTGCCACAAAAAAATCATATTGTACATGACACAGCAACGTCAAACAGAACTGATCTTTAAAATCATTGCAATCAAGTAATCAAGCTTTAAATAATATTTATATACATTGTAAGAATAAAATTATTAATAAATGAACATACATATACAGTGCAGTTTAAAATATTGTAAGACATATAGGAAATTAATAACACATATACATTTTGTTGCACTAAAACAATAGACTATAGACAACAGAAACAAACAATCTATATAATAATATTCATCAATTACGATAATTTAAAATTGAAATTTAAAACTGCAGTAACATTTTCCTTGTAAATATTGTACAACTCTTTTTTTTAAACTGTGAGGGAGTCTCAATACCCTTGATTTCGGGGGGAAGTAGTGCATAAGCTTTAATGGCTCTGTAGTAGGGACCTGTTTCATAGAAAGTGGAGTTGTGCAAAGGAATGCTCAAGTCACTCATATTTCTTGTTTTTATATTCATAGTAGGAGCATATCCATTTGCATTTGTAGAAAATAAATTTGGATTATTTTTCACAAATAGCACCAATGACAGGAAGTATAAAGATGGAGCAGTCAGAATATTCAGCCTTTCAAAATAGGGTTTACATGAAGTTCGTGGTTTGAGTTTGTAAATACATCTTATAATTCTTTTTTGCCCACGGAATACTCTGTCTGCAAAAGACGAAGACCCCCCAGAACAGTATGCCATAGTTAATTATTGATTCTATACATGCATGATAGAATATCCTAAGAGTTTCTGTGGTCACTATCTCACCAAGCCTTCGTACAATTGCACAGTTGCTACTCAATTTTGATGTTAAGACATTAACATGTTTCTCCCACTGTAAAGCAGAATCAATATAAATCCCTAAAAATTTCATATGATCGACAGAAGGGATACACTTTCCATCATGTTTAACATAAAGAGATTGATTTTCTTTCAACTTATTAAAAGTGAGTAGACCAGTTTTGTATGTGTTTAATTTAAGGTTATTTTGCCCACACCAGCGACTCATATTCGGTAGTCGCCGTGATGCCACGTTCAATTGCCATGAACGAACAAATGCGCACATTGTCATTTCAAAGGTAACATCTTAATGCTTTTCTGTAAAAAATGGGTTACAGCGACGAAGAAAAGTGCGAAATGCTACGTTTATTCTATAAAAATAATAATAATGCTACACAGGCAAGAAGAGAATATCATCGCATTCATCCTGGAATGCCCGTTCCTTCGAGGAATACTTTCAAAAATATAGAAAGATGTTTCAGGCAACGAAAGAATCTAAATCGAAAGGAGCAGACTGTCACTCCAGATGAAGAGGAAGAATTAGATATTTTATTACATTTTCAAGCTAATAAACGTTACATATTTGTTATTAATCTGATAGTAACTATTGCTATTACGTCTTTATAGAAAATTCGACTAATTCAACTGTAGATGCTAGTTTTTTTTTTTGAAAAATCAACAAAAAAAAATTGCGACGCACTTTCCGTGTGTTTTTTTTTGTTTGAGAAAACGATAACTGGATGTTGAATGCTCGGGGAGCTATGGAGAGTTCCACCGAGACCGAGTATAATTCACCTACCGAAGGTAAAGAGAGTCACTAATTCTTAAACCAGAACACCCGGCAGGTCAGGGTGCGAGGCCCTGCAGCAAGTTGTCAGGTAAGCGCGCAATTTGCCCGCAGCTCAATTCAGCAGATAGAGGTCCGGTAGGGCGCCACCAAGTTCGAACCGGGCCGAACTGGAGGTCCCCAAGTTAGTCGTGGAACTTGCTACAAAGCCTTCACCGTAGAAGGTAAAACCCTGCCAGAAAAGAGCGCAACAAAAAAAAATTATAATTCATAAAAAAAAATCTTTCGGGATCCTGTTTGAGATTGAGCCAAATAAAACACACTAAGTAAAATCACTTCGTATTTAATAAAAGAAACGGTCATAAACAGATGACAGATCTGGCGAGATTACAATGTCAGCCGACAACGGCCGTTCGGGTCCTATTAACTACAAGGCTTAACATTGAAAACAGCACAAAAAAATTATCCGTGGTGGCCCAAAACTCGGAGTTGTTATCGCAAAAATTGAGTTTTCTTATTATTTTAGAAGTTATGAATGACACTCCGTAAGTGCTTTGATGTTTTGATCCAGTGGAACAAAAGGAAAAAAAAAGAAATTAACGAGTTTGGTCAACCGCGCGGAATCGTGATCACGAAGGCCGCAAGAATACTTAAGGCGCAAATACAAAAAAATAAAGGGGTACTAGCTATCAAAAGTAACTGATTAATAACACAGATCGAATGTTCTACCAAAGGAGAATGGCACTTATCTTAATAATTCACCACTGCCAAGTCGGAACTACAGCTCTAAGCTGCCCGGTGGTCTAGCTGCTCACGCCAGGTAGGCGGATTGGTCCCTTCAAACGGACGGTCACTCTGCACCTGCTATGAGAGCGATTACTTTGCGCCCGTGGTCGAACAAATTCCTTTCGCCCTGTAGGTGGACCCTCCAAAATCGAGGGCCAAAAATTAAGCTCACCCGAGAAAACCCGGATTTAAAATACCCCTTTTCTGGTTGAGGCGGTCTTCAAAAAAAGTCAAATGCTCTACCAACTCCCCAAACATGGCCTTGCCTGTCCTCGACGAGTCGGTTCTCCCCTCCAAACGCGTCTATCGAATCGCGGCGAAAAAGAGTCGATATAAAATTATAATCATAGAACGGTTCGTCACGTCGTTAAAAGATGTACCGGGGCGATCCCAAAAGGTAAAATCACCGCACTAAATTTGCAGGAATAATCGGGATGTCACAAATTCAATCGACATTGAAAAAATATGGATACCATCCATACAAAATTTTACCTGTTCAGGAGCTTACAGAAACTCATAAAATAAACAGAGTAGCTTACTGCCGCGAAATGCTTCGAAAGAAATATGAAGACAATGATTTTTTCAAAAAAATATTGTGGAGAGACTACCTTAATAACCGATATGGAATGTGGATAGGCAAACAAAGAACTATTGAGTGGCCGGCTAACAGCCCGGATCTTACTTCCTGCGATTAATTTTTATGGGGATACCTAAAAGCAATTATATATAGCAAAAAGATCAGAAATTTAGCACATTTACGACAAAGAATAGTTGAGGAAGTAAATAATTTAAATATGTATAATCCAGATTTTATAGTTAACGCAGTAAATAAATTAGAAAGCGATTATAGAGATTATATTGAAAATAATGGTGCACATATTGAGCACTTGTAGATATTACTTCTTAAATAGATTTTCCATAATTATTATGGATTATTTATTAAATAGGCATTTAGGTATAAATCGTGAAATGTTTATTATCAATCAAATATTTCAAAAACGGTCAAAACAAATGTAAACATGTTATATATTTTTGAAATCAGGACGAAAGGGTCTTTCATTTTAGAGAACAACGTAGAGGGTGTTGCATTTAAAAAAGACGCAAGTTGGTATTTTTTGACGTTTTGCGATGCTTATTTGTTTTATCTGATGACGGATTCTGGCGGTTTTGAAAAAATCCTATAATTTCTATATTTAAACTTTTTTTCTATCTCCGAAAATAAAGGCTGTAGGTGGGTGTCAAAATATGAGGAATAACCCTGTACATACAAGTAAAGCATATTTAAATTTGATTTTTAAAGTTAATTCGGAATTGTAGTAGTAAGTTACACGTTTTTTGCTAATATTGTTAAACACAAATTTCTGGCTACAGTTTTGAACCTTCTGAATCTTATTTTTAAGGTCACTAGTAAAAAATTTAAAATATACTATATAACAAAGTACTAACAATATTCGATTTTATAGCACTGGAGAGAGAATGCGTAAACATAATTGAAAATGTGAAACCAAACTTCCTCAAAGGATGCCGTGCACTGAATCGGCACATTCAGTTCGTCTTCAGTAGCTATTTAGCCTCGGAACAATCAGTTTTTGTCCGTTCTATCATTGATTGGCGTTGCCGAGCCGAGTCGGCCGGTCTGAGTTGACCGGTCCGATCGAGTGCGCGGCAGCGGTGCAGCGCATTTAATTCCATGCGTAGCAAAATCTGCCGATCGTACCGTGTCGGGCCGACCTATCCGAGTCGATTCAGTGCGCGTCCTGCTTTATCCGATCCTGATCGCCGATAAATTATTACAGCGTTGCCGGGTGAATATATCGTTTGGTAGCTTTAGATTGTGTGTGGCTAAAATCAAGGCGGTCAGCTGATGATTAGTCTTCTTAATGTGTTGAATAAATAAATAAATAGTATTTTGTATAATATAGGCCGCATTATTTGAAAATGTATACATTGAAACCCTATATTTTTGTTGTTTATAAAAAAATTTATGAGGTCATAATTGACTAATTTGTTCCAACTAAAATTTCCAACCAGGTACAGTCTCGAGCTGAGAAACTTAATATCTATGAAAAACAGACTGTACAAAAAATACAAAAGATCTGGCCAACCACATGATTGTGAAAGATACGCTGGTGTTAGGCGAGAAACAAAGTATTTGATTGATCTCTGCTACTTGCTGTTTGTAACTAATGCAGAACAGATGATACCATTGGCAGAAGGGCTTTGCCACTCCAAAGCAACACTAACAGGTTCTGGTAAATGCAAAACTAGATATTTTCTGAAACTATCAAGGAAAAACTTGAAAATAATGACAAAAATACTTACCGGTCATTGCGGACTAAATTACCATCTGCACACGATAGGTGTCGTTGACGACTCCTTATGCAGAGAATGCTTAGAGCACGAAGAGACGGCAGAACACATTTTGTGCGGCTGCCCCGCTCTTGCCAGACAAATACATACTGACCTGAAGATTCAATGGTCAACGATGGCCGACATACAGGGATACGATCCAAGCCGCATACTAAGCTACATAAACACCGTAGGACTGCTGGTTTTGTAAAACCTTTCTGAGGGCACAATGGACCCGCTCAAGTGGCCTAAGTGCGCAAGTGGCTGGCATATTTATGCCTCACCACACCCTTTCTTTCCGCAACCGTATCATAACATCTAATATTAAGTACTTTTGGTTGTACAGGGTGTCCGGTTATAAATGTAACCCCCCTTTAACTTTTTTATTTGCCCTCGTATAAAAAATTTTTAAATACAAAGGTTGTAAGGATTTTCATACAGTTTTCTGCGGTGTTACTAGAAAAACAATTGAACATCGAAATTCTACTGTACAGATTAAATTAATGTTTTTTTTTAATGGGACACCCTGTATATTCTTATGTATTTCGATAGAGCTCTTTAAGGCGAGTTCAGTAATATAAGGTTTGTTGGGTCTAGCTATAATAGTTACCACGTAAATTGCAAGAATGTCGGGCATCTGATTATTACTGAACCCCCCTCCTAAATTATTTATTTGGTGAGCTAGAAAAAAAATCTTCTTTCAGAAGCTTTTCTGATGTTCAATTGTTTTCCTATTAACACCGCAGAAAAGCTCCTGAAGGAACCTACAACTTTTGTATACAACATTTTTTTCTAGGTCACCAAATAAAGAATTTAGGAGAGGGGTTCAGTAATAATCAGATATCCGACATTCTTGCAATTTACGTGGTAACTATTATAGCTAGACCCAACAAACCTTATATTACTGAACTCGCCTTAAAGAACTCTACCGATACCCGGAAGAATATACAGGGTGTCCCATTTAAAAAAACATTAATTTAATCTGCACAGTAGAATTTCGATGTTCAATTGTTTTTCTAGTAACACCGCAGAAAACTATATGAAGATCCTTACAACTTTTGTAATTAACATTTTTTTATATGAGGGTAAATAAAAAAGTTACATTTATAACCGGACACCCTGTACATCAACGGATAGTGGTATTCTGAGTATTTGGAATATCAAGTTCATGCAAAAAGACATCCCAAGACATTATCAATGCATTTGCTGACCATTTTGAGTCATGTTACACCGATTTCTCCAGGAGTTCAATACCTGATGTTCCGTAGAACATTTATAGTGTTTTGTCGGGGCACCATTTCACAGTCAAAGAGGTCATGGGGGAAGATGACATCATTGGATACCGGAAAGGGTGCTGGTCCTAATGGACTTACTGCCTTTTTTTCTGAAAAGGTGTGCATCGGCATGGCCAAGTCACTTCAAATAATCTTTCAGAAGTCGTTTGATAATTCTTGGTTTCCAACTATTTGGAAGCAGTCAGCTCTTTTCCCTATCTTCAAAAATAGCTCCAAGAATAACATTAATAAGAGGCATTTATCTGCTTTCAATCGTTCCAAAGATATTCAAATCTATAATAACAGATGAAATATTTACAAGCACTATATAAGTCGTAAACAACATGGATTTTACAAGAGTAGGTCAACTACCACTAACTTGGCCGAATTCCAGGACTATCTTAGTGGAAATATTGAGAAGGGATTTCAAATCGACGTTATATACACTGACATGTCAAAAGCGTTTGAGAGTGTATCTCATGATTTACTTCTGAAGAAACTTGAAGCTCTGGCAGTGTGTGCAGCTTATTTTGGCTGGATTAGATCCTATCTCAGCAACCGAACTCAGACGGTGAGATTGTGCGGAGTTACCTCGCGTGAGATTGGAGTGCCATCAGGAGTCCCTCAAGGTTCTCATCTGGGTCCAAATCTGTTTTTGCTGTTCGTGAACGATGTTGGGTCCGTGTTTGAACACTGTGAGTGTCAACTCTATGTCGACGATTTAAAGTTCTTTCGTGTCGGATTATTCAATCTGATCTTGACAACTGCAGCATGGTAAAGAGATAACTTTTTAAGAGTAAATTCCACAAAATGTAAATTCCTAAGTTTTCACTGTGGGAAAGTTCCTATTAAATCTAGGTATATTTTATTAGGAGAAACTGCGATGATATTAATGATACCAAAGCCATGAAAAGTTTATATTATTGTTTAATTCGTAGTATTTCAGAATATAACTGTGTGGTGTGGTCACTCTATTATAACTCTCACATTAAATGGCTTGAACATGTACAACATGAATTTTGCAAATTTATTTTGTACAAGCATGCATTCCCTTATAAATATATTCCATATAACGTCAGAGCCCAGTTTGTAGGCTTGGATTTCTTGGAAAAAAGAAGAAAATGCAATAATTTTTCTATTTAAATTAATTCACGGGCACATTGGCAGCAGTATGTTTTTATCTAATATATTTTTTAAAATACCAACAAGATGTACCTGCTACAGAAATTTATTTTATGAGAGACCACATTGCACAAATTATGATTTTAGAAGAATATCTGACTGACTTGTGAAGGTCTATAATAATGATTTTAATGATTGTGATTTGTTTGGTTGTTCATTTTTAAGCTTTAAAAATAAGATCTTATCTAGATAACATTGTTCTTTCAAAAATTTTATATGCATTTTCAGCAAACTGGATATTTTTATAATAATTATCTTGCATACCATTTGGAATAATTTGTAATTCTGTAGTGTACTTGCGAAATAAATAAATAAAATTATTTTGCAAATATCACCATTAATTACACAACTCTTGAGATAATCCTAGCAATGATATTATATGTTTTAGGTATTGACCTATGGAAAGTTTTGAGCTTGGTAATGGGACTTCTGTTATTTCTTAGTGCGCCAACATTAAGCCACAACACCCTATTTCACTATCTTTGCGGTATTTCTTTCGGAATATGCGCTTCATTCCTGATTTTAATATATTTGATCAGCAAAGTATTTCCGAGGGTAAGTAAGCTATTGTTGCTTTTTTTTAGGAAATGATGAATAGGGAGTTGAATATTTTTATCAGCAAATTTACCCAATATTTTCATATAGTGTATAATCATTAAAAATATATAAAGAGCAAGAGTACACTTTTCTAACTAGTGAGTAAATAAAACGGGTAGTATAACTCGGTAACTGCAATCATTGGCGGCTCGTGAATTTTGAGTAAGGTGGTGCCAAAATATGTTTATTTTTTGGGATGAAACAGCTCGCTCCAGGCGCCGCGGCCGACGGAGGCTAACCCGCCAATTTCCAAAATATTGGGGGTGCCACGCCCAATTTTCACTCAAAAATCGTGAAAATAGTTAAAAAAACACACCTTCCACGAGCGTACGAAGCATTAGACCTTAAAAAACACATTTCGAGCAACCATTTTTTTAAGACTCATTCGCGATATTGTCAAAATAGGTATAAAATTGTACTTTAAAAAAATGGAGGGCGAATACTTTTTTATTATATCTACTATTTTTCGGGTTTCTAACCCAAGTTTTGCCCCGAAACTAACCTAAACTATACCAAATGTTACCAAGAAATTACTCAAAACTTACCAAGAAACTCAGTTAAATTAATTCAAATAAAAAAAGCACAACATGCCCCCAGTACTTAAAGTTGAAAGTACTTGCAGTTGCCATAAAGGCTCCTGCCAAAGGCCAATTTACAAAAATATTACAAAAATTGCCATTTGCAGTATTTACTCACGCGCGCGCCCAAAAATGGTTAATACTAATTTTAGTTCACAGTTTCCAATATATGAAGTCCATCCTTCTTTCTGTTGTGGGTTAATAAAACACGAATAGTTAGTTAACTATATTCGTTTTTTGCGTACAAAACAAGTACAGACTAAGCAAACGTCCTAAAAATTATAAATGTCTTCTAGTATAAGAAGATATAATGTGCCACATTTCTTTTTTGGTTGCAAAGTTTTCAATTACATTATTATTAAAATTTTCAATGTCATTCCCAAAATATTTTTCTGCAGACAGCATAGCTAAAGCATGAATATGTCGAAAAAGGTTTCACTAATAGATTGCTTATGTGATTCATTTTAAACGTTAATTCACAAGTAGAGACACGAAAATTGTTTACTCATCGAAACGCGGCCGGAGCCATTGAACTGGGTGGCCCCGATTTACGGCTAAAGTCGCCGTCGTGATCTCATTTCACCTTTGCATGGCAATTTGCTGTTGGGAACGGGCCGCCGCGCGTTGTGCTCGGATAGCCCAATTATTGGGAAATTATTACATTTTTCGATGACTAATATTATTGTTCACTGGGGATACGGTGAATATTATTTATTTATTAGATAAATTTTAATTACGCTTAAATAATATATATTAAAAATAGATAAAATATCTTTGGCAGTTAAATTCGAAATATTAAGAGTCGCGCGGTAGTGCCTTGGCCCCTTATGACTAGCCTCCACTGACTGTAATACTGACTTTATTTATGTTCATAACATTACAATTTTTACAATTGTCACAGAAGGAAAGTTAAGGTATAAAGTTTAGAACATAATATATCAACATATTTAATAAAGTGGACATAAATAAACCTAAGACTAATTATTCTAAATCTAAGGACATCACAATATGTTACATTGGTAGGAAACTGTCCACATTATAGCCAAACTAAACCAAGTCTAGCATCCCATTTTAATTATTAACATCTGTATTTAAAAACTTGTATGGCATAGAAGGCATTTCACAACTCTAATAAATGCTTTTTCTTCCAAATTCTTAACATCAGGGAGTTTATTAAAGAAATTTGGACCATAGTAGTTGGTACTGATGCACGATTTATTCAGTTTTTAAAAGTTTAAGTTAATATTATTTACATTTTTTGTATTATGATAATGGTGTTCTAAAAATAAATTGTAATTGTTAATATTTCTTTTTACATAAAGTATATATGCAAGACAGAAACAGATGACAAAGTTAAGATATTAAGTCCTGTAAAACCTATCTGACATCCGGTCTATAGTGTAAGTCCACAACAACTCTGACAGCCCTCATCTGGAGTGCAAATATTCTGCCTGCTATGGCCCCAGACAAGTATAGCATAAGAGCAGTGTGAATGGAAAGAACAGACCATGATCAGCCATTAAAATGACATTTTTGTTCGACCAGAGATTTTAGGTTTCTCAGATCATAGATAGCTGTGGATAGCTTTTTTGCCAAAATATTTGTATGCGCATCAAAAACCTAACCCCCAAAAGTCGAACAGAGTTTGTCTGGAAGTTTTCATTAAAAATATACCCTCATTTTGTTCTTTAGAGTAAATATAATATTTTCAGTTTTATCTGTATTCAGAGTTAACTTATTTGTATTGAACTATCTCTTGATACCCAACACAGTTTTCCCCATCTGTTCTATAAGTAAGTACATTTAAATTGTTACTTTTTAATAGTGCCATTGTATCATCGGCGAAGACAACTAGTCTAGCATCGGAAGATGTCTCAATATCATTTATATACATTAGAAATAAAAAACGGGCCTAAAACACACACACACACATTATAATTGTCTTTGCCATACAGAAACAACTCTTTGTCGTTTATCGTCCCATGGCTCAGTTGTTCAGTTGAATACTTTTGTCGTTGCTTTTATGATTGCTGATACATCTTCATTTCTTGTCTTTGACCTCATGACTTCCAGTTCCCAGGTTAAAAGTTTTCCCCTTTTTCAAGCTTCTCCACTGTTTGCCTAAGGCTTTTGTTATGAACATTTATTCTTCCTAGTTTTGATTTAAGCTCAATTATTATGCATCTGTAATTTTCTTCCTTCTCGCAGGACTCTCTCCTTTCTTCAAATGTTCCGTGGCATCATGCAGGGTATCTTGCAGAGACTCAATCATATTGTAGCTTTCTACTATGATGTCCTTGTTCCGTTACTACTTAACGGACTTCCTCTGTGTTTTTACTGTACACTCCGTTCTGTAGCTCTTGAGGATTATTTTTTTAGTCGCTTTTTTTTAATATCGTCTATCTGGCATTGGTACATTTCGTGGATTTTCTTCTTATTACCCTCGAGTTCGGTATGTTTTTTAGTCCATATTCTAGCTTTTGTGGTATTTTTGCTTCTAATATTTTATTTCTTTCCTTAGTTTAGTCATTAAGGTCTCAAGTTCTGTGATCTTTTTCTGGCTCTTTTCGGTTTCATATTTCCTTTTTCTTTTATCGTCATTAAGTAGTTGTTCCAGAGACGCAACGTTTTGTTTGGTTGTTTCGAGATCATTCTTGTATAGTTCCTCAGATTCTACTACGTCTCTTTCAGAAGATATCGAGTTTCGCTTGGTCCTTTCCATTGCAGTGGTTTTTGTCCTTTTATTTGTTTGTTCTTCATCTATTATTTGTCTTAAGAGTACTGACCAGTTCCAAATCACCCTCAGTGACATTATGTGGAACATACTCCGCACACTTTTTACTGCAATATAGCCAGTGGCCTTTCAAAAACATAACACTCATCTCTCAGTAGTAGCAGGTTAGCTCCTTCCCGTCGCTACAGCATTTAAACGTTCCAATTGATTCCTTCCTCTCCATCCCGAAATAGGAGGCCAACAATCACAAGCCCACGCACCTACTCGTGTAGGGAAATGCAGTTCAATTCTCTCGCCTGGCAAATGTGTATCAGGAGGTTCTCACGAAGGGTGAAATACCATCGAACTTGACTGATTAGTTTATAGTGCCAATCTTCAAAAGCGGTTCTAGATACGGCCCATTAGTTTGGCATCTCACTTGAGCAAGGCCCTGGAAAAAAAATGGTAGTCTCTGCAATGACTGACTTCCTAATTGTTAATCAAGTGCTGTGCAAGGATCAGTCTGGCTTTTGCCAATGACATTCACCACAACTCTTGAATGTTTGAATAATTGGATCATTTTGGTATTAGAGGAAGTCTCCTGGCATGTTATTGTGTGTCTACTGACAGATAAAAACCTGCCGCGTTAGGGCTAACAACGTTTGCTCAAAGCCACGTCCTGTGTAGAGTGGAGTTAGTAATTGGACTACTTCTGATTGTGTTATATATTAGTGACCCAAATTTGAACATAAAAACAGTATGTCCTGCTTTGCGGATGATACAAGGTTGTATGTATTGCATTCGAGTGACTGAACTCACGCTATTCAAAAAAGATATAACCTGTATGAAATGTTGAACCCAACATGGCTAATCAAGCTAAATAAGAAGAAATGCACTGAATTACAGCTGGGCGCTAACAACCCGTTTTATGAATATCAACTAAATATGATTGTCTAGGGGCATAGACAAGTAAAGGAATCTTGGAGTAGTAATGTTAGGTGATCTTAAATTGGAGGCCCATGTCTCTCAAATTGTCGCGAAGTCAAACACCCTTGTATATTTCATTCAGGAAAATCTTCACTAATAAACGCCGCACGGATAACATGGTACTATGGACCCCGGTAGATTTTGTTCATTTTATTTGTAGGTCTTATCCCTATAATAAACAGTAAAATTAAAAAGGGATCGTATGTCTGTGATAGAAAGTACAGGGTGTCAAAGATCAGAAGTCCGGTCATTGGTGAATAGCACACTCCCGCATTTTTATTAATACCTCAATATATTTTTAGTACAATTAAATAATTTTGGTGTCATTTGAGAGACAATTCATAGTTCCGCAAGGGCAAGTTAAAAAAATAGTGCACAGGATGACCAAGTCTTTTGTCTTATAAAATTAATATTGTTTAGAAAAATGATTAATATGTAACATAATTTCTGTATAGCTTACCTATATGGGTCCATCGAGAAAATCCTGGTGCCATCTTTCAACTGTTAATCAAGATCCCTGTATGCGAAAGGTATAACTAATACTTACAGGGTGACTAACTTTAACAAAGGTTATTTACCCAAACTGTTCATGATGGTTTGAATGTAAGTTAAAAATGAAATAATTGTAATAATATTTTAATTAACTCTTTCACATTTTACAAAAACTTTGATAAATAAACCAATAACGCACTCTTTGAAGCATCTGGAACAAAAGAAAATTCACATTAGAAAAAATCTGCCGATAACCATACTCTCTAGTTAATGCGAATGAAAAAGGTACCTAATAAGAGTAATTTGGTACCGACTTGGTAACGAAAACGTAAAAAATCAGTAAGCAGATACTTACCTATTTACAGTATTAAAGGGACATCTCTATTCCCAGCATCAGCTATTTCTTTGAGGATTCTGTTTTGTGGATAGTGAACGTTATTGTGCCGATGTCTTGCATACCCCAAAAACCATATAACACTCGCAACATGACAACATGTTCCTACTGTTCTGGCTCCTGAACGGCATGTACAATAGTATCCCGAAATATTTTGTTCCTCATTATATTCTACTGCCAACTGATACTTAACTGCATTGCGGTGACGCGCGGTAATTCTTATTCTTAGAAAGTTTGGTATGTTTAAATGCATATCTAATTCAAAATAAAGTCTCCAAATTCTTGTGATTATCATATGATGGTGCCATTTTAATTTGAAATGTTCCAAAAGTCAAATCTCTAAGATAATCGAGAGTGAGTAGGGGAAAATTAGGTATTTGTTCAAGCTCGATTCCTTGCCCATTAGCACGGCGCACAGTGTGTCGGTATGGAAAAAGAGTGGACATCTGGGTATAAAGTCAACATTGAAAAGTACTATTTTTTTTTCATCATCACAAATTAGCAATACCGCAGGCTATGTTGGTTCGCATGAATTTTTTTTTACAACTTTTAGTTTCCAAATAAATTTAATTGAAACTTGCCCTTCCGTAACTCACAAAAATTTAGGCAAAAATGTTGCCCATTTAAAAAAAAATTACTACCAAAGTATTAGTTGTTTTAAAATTATTTTTTGTGTGCACAATCTATAGACCTTTGGTAATATATTTCTGTTAATTTTTTGAAAAATTATGCAGTAAATACACGTGTAACGTTTTTTTTTTCGTTACAGTATTTTCTTTTACAAAGTTAATGTTTCCGTTGACTTATAAAAAAAATTTTAGATTTGTATAAGTTGGCAAATATGTTGTTTGACAGAGCCACCTTTAGAGAAGAAAAGCGCAAAATTTGTATTTGCTAATATTTGCTATTCTTAGAAAAAAATGCTTTTATTTCACATGCTGCAGCGGTATTTTTGCATTAGTCGATACGGATTCAAAACAAGGCGCATACCTAAAAGATTATAGTTTTTATACACATTTCAGTGTCTTGGCTTGAACCAAGACAAGCTCAAAAAAGAAAAGGAAAATTGTTATCCACCACAAGAAGATGTTGTTATCACAGAGAAAATGGCAAAGATACGCTTACAATCAATTCTAAATCTAACAGCTAAAAGAATTGTTAAAACTTGCAACTTGAACATACAGCCAAATTGAGAATTAATTCTTACTACTAAATGGGGTTCTGATGGTGCATCTAGTTAGAGCTTATATAAACAAAAATTTGAAGACCGCGAAAGTTCAGAACAGGAAGAATCCTCGTTATTCATGACAAGTTGTGTACCACTCGATTCAAAAATGGATAGTAGAACTATGGGGAAAATCCTGCACCGGCATCTACGCGATGTTGTAGACCGATAAAGTTTGAGTACTAAAGTATCACCTGATATGGTTACTCAACAGTTAAAAGAAATGCAAACCGAAATCGGAAATCTAATTCCAACACATTGCAATGTAGATATTATTATTTAGCACGAATAGCACGATCTTAATTTGACTATGATAGACGGCAAAATTCGTACCATAATATCTGTCCTATTTGTCTTACCAAACCATCTGAAATGAATAATCTTTTGGATGTTTTGTGTATAATAACAAAAACATTTAAAGAAAGATATTTACAAGTACGGACTTTCAACCCTTCATTTGTGGATAAGATGCATGGAATGTTTCTTCCATATTGCATACGATATAGATTTCAAGTCATGGTCGGCAAAGGGAGAAAACAAAACGTTGCAAGAAGAAAAAAATAACGCAATTCAAAAAGCCTTTAGAGATGAGCTAGGAATAATACTGGATGTTGTTAAACAAGGAGATGGAAGAACAAACGATGGTAACACTGCCAGAACTTTCTTCAGAAATCACGAAGTAACCTCACGAATAACTGGTATAGACAGCAGCCTAATTTATCGATTTGCAGTTATCCTCCAAATCACTTCATCTGAGAAAAAAATTAATTTCGAAAATTTTCGTGCTTACTTGAATATTACTGCAGAGATTTACGTATCTTTATACAGCTGATATTATATATGCCCTCAAATGTTCACATCCTTTTAATACATGGGACAGATATTTGAAAACATTTTAATATGATTCCAATTGGGAAATTTAGTCAAAACTTCTCTAGAAAAATTGGCAAAAAATAAATAAATTTGTTAATTTCGCCAGACCCATTAATTTCATCAATTCGACGAAAATACAGTTGAATTTTTTTTTCACCATATCCAGAAGCGCAGGAATTATTAGATGTTATGGATATGGAAGTAGGGGATGAGTATAATGATTCGGATTAACATTATTTAGAACTAGGTAAGGATAGGTTGTTTTAGTTTTAGTAGGCCTTTAGATCTGGGATTTTTTTTCTTTCTAAATAAACTTATACCACACTCTGTGTAATAATAAACTAAAAATATACTGTAAAACACATATTTTCGCTCAATTTTATCAATATTGATGATTATTACATCAATACAAATATTCGCTGATTGAGAATCATTGATGTCCATTTTTTTCCAATTTCGTCACACTTTGCGGCGTCTAAAAATGTCCTCATTATTAACTCTAAGTTGTGTAGCATTTGGTTGACGGGCCTTTTCTAACATTTGTAGAGCTAGTTCTGGGGTAGCATTTTCAAGATGGATTGTTGGATGATACCTATTAATAAGTGCACAGGCTACCCTTAAAAACTAACCTAAGAGTGGGATAAGTGAATTCGGAAATGCGTCTCTAAAAAA
Source organism: Pissodes strobi (assembly GCA_016904865.1). Classification (NCBI taxonomy): domain Eukaryota; kingdom Metazoa; phylum Arthropoda; class Insecta; order Coleoptera; family Curculionidae; genus Pissodes; species Pissodes strobi. The sequence goes on from MU190415.1 coordinate 33,897, forward strand.
CTTGTAAATACTTTTAATATGCCCATTTCTCGATTCTACGACGTATCTAGATTTTGTAACCAACGTAGATTTGTTGGCTTCTTCTGTAGTTAGTTGGGCTCTATGTCCAAGATGTGCGAGCATTTCCGTTTGAATGCCAATATCCCTTAAAAAGTTTTTAGCGTCTCTATAACCCCTATCCAAGATAAAAATATCTCCTTCGGCAAACCAGTTTCTACCTTCAGCAAGGTCTTGGTTGTACTCGTGTAAAAGCGTAGCAGCGTCATTGTTGGGACTATCTGCAAAATATGAGCCATGTACTGCCAAGATATATCCGTCCGGTGCACATAAAGTGTGGCAAACTTATTTGGAACAGCGACAGTTGAGAAGCGAAGAGAGGAAAAATGGCTTGCAGCCAATCGGCTTGACGCACTTTGTCACAAGGACGAGGGGAACTTGACGCACCTGTTGCCGGATGTATCGGGCAAATAGATATAAATGTCGCAAATTTATTTAAATTGATAATGTGTAAAATAGATTATGAATTAAAGTTGAAGTAATAGTAAAGCTCCAGTTTGGATATTACTTTTTATTTTCAATGAGTTAATGAGTATATTAAATTACCTGTTTATCTAAGTAATAGGTATAAATATTAATTCTCAAAAAATATTAAAGTTACTCGACACCATCGCCTATTTTTTGTCCGCATTCTTTCCGCTGTTCCAGTTATACTTGTCACACTTTACAATTGTCAGCTTTAAAAGATGGTACTGTTTGTGTACTGAAAACGACTGACGAAGTACCTGGAAATTGCGACTTTTGTGGATTTTTATATAAGTTCCGTCTATAATAGCGATGGGCTTTTGAATTTCAGGGTTTTCGTTATACAAGATATTGGAAAAATCGCTTACATGATTATTAATGTATTCGTTTCTATTTATGTGTCTATAACCCAAATTAAGTGGTGAAATATTAGTATCAAGGCACAATAACACTTTAGCAATGATGGAACTGACTAACTGGTGAGAAGCATAGTTGAACATGACCCTTAAGAAATCGTCAGAAAGTCCCTGTCGCATTTTGCACAAAAAACATATAAGATCTTTCTTAGAAACTGTTCTCTGACAACCATAAAGGAATACTGGATAACATAACTGAAAAAGGTTACGAAATTGAACCTTGGTTAGTGAAGTTAAAGATTTGAATTCATCGTCTAAATAATTTTCTTCATGCTCTAATAAAGATTGAGAACTAACATCACTAAGACATCCCAAGAAAATAGTCAATTCGTTTCCTTGCAAATTGTAAGGTCTTCTTATTCCACGTAAGCCATTTAATAAAGGTTGGAATAACATTCCTCTTGAAACAAGGTGGTCACTCACCACATACTCGCACGTGAGGAGGAACATATATTTCTGTTTTAATAAAAACATTTGCCCTCAGGCTTGAAGATGGTCTTCCAATTCCTTCTAGATTATTATTACCGCATACAAAGCAACATCTAGCACTATTTTTAAAAAGTGCCTTAATAATTGTAGGATCTGCATCATTCTGGTAAACTCTAATCTCCTCCAACACGCTCATGTTGCAATTATGACAAAGCCTTGTATTATCATTTACCTCCTGTTCTGGACAATGCAGATCATTCCGGCGACGTTTAGCAATTTCAATATCTTGAACTGCATTTAGAGCTACTAACAGATTTCTTCGAAAATGGTCATCGCAAATATAACAACGAAGTCGAAAGGCCATACTGGTTTTAGCATAAAAAGTCAGACACTATTGCAGCTTACTGCTTGTTGAAATAACTGCCGTTTTTGATTGACAACGTAACTATAGAAACAAATCCATGGATAACTAGATTTTAATAACATAGTGGGTATAGTTTTCTAGGACCCTTAACGAAAGAAAATGTACTTGTACAGTGCTTCGACAAAGTCACCCACAAGCTTGATAGAAAAGAAATAAGGGGAAGTTTGCGTTAGTCACCCTGTAAGTATTAGTTATACTTTTCGTATACAGGGATCTAGAATAGCAATTGAAAGATGACAGCAGGACTTTTTTTGGTGGACCCATATAGGTAAGCTATCCAGAAAATATGTTAATATTAAACATTTTTCTAAAAAAACTTGATCATCCTGTGCACTATTTTTTAACTTGCCCTTGCGGAACTATGAATTGTCTCTCAAATGACACCAAAATTATTTAAATGTACTAAAAACATATTGAGGTATTAAAAAAATGCGGGAGTGTGCTATTCACCAATGACCGGACTTATGATCTTTGACACCCTGTACTTTCTATCACAGGCATAGGATCCCTTTATAATTTTGCTATGTTTATTATAGAGAAAAGACCTACAAAATATTATAAAATGAACAAAATCTACCGGGGTCCATAATACCATGTTATCCGTGCGGTATCCTTTGTGAAAATAATGAAATAGATATTCTTGACGTAATGTTGGACCCAAGTTGCAGTATGCACAAACTGTGTGGAACCCATACTCTGTGAGCGAAAAGCTTAAAAATGTTTCATACTCTAAACGTCTAGAAAAAATTGAAAAACGAGACCAAGGTGAACGTTCTCTCTGACGTCACGGTGGCGGCTCCAAACAAGAGCGGATAGATTGCGCATTATATTTGAATGAGGGATTGATGGCGATTGAACTGTGATATAGTGTAAGTAGCCTGTAATCAAGGAACTGATAACTCAACTAATAAAGGCTGCGCACTGTAGATGCAAGTCAGAATAAGGTTTTTCCCTTAAATTTGTTTTTATTTGTTTTTCACAGTGATCAGTAAGTTATTATCGACTATTTTGACCAAATTGCAGCCTATGATATTCAAGTGTAGATTCCTATTGATCTACAAGGTCGATTATTCATTTTTATGTATATATATATATATTTTAAATCTGAAAACATGTGAATATTCAGTCATCATTTTACATACAGACATAATCATTTGAGAAGAATAACGGACCTCATTTCAGGCATATTTATATTGTAACGTCGACAATATATCGGACAGACGAGGTAGTGTTAATTTTGTTACTCTCTATAGTAGTTCTATATATATTAACTTATGTTTGTAGATAGGCGTATGAAGCATCATTAACTTTTCTGATTTTTCTTTTATGATAAATTTCAGGAACGTTATACTTCTACTTTACATTTGCAACCAAATTGGGTTATTACATAATAATATGTATTTTTATTTAATTATAGAAAACTCTTATGTATGGAGTCATTGGAGCTGGGTGGACTATCGTCATCTATTTTTTACAAATGCTTTGGGATAATATGAAACTCATAATGTCGACATATCAAGCCTATGTGATCTGGTATATAGTAGTGACAGGGACAATAAGCTTCATCTGTAAGTACACACGATTTTCAACTTTCATTAATTAAAATTGAAAACTAGCACAATAAAGAAAAAACATATTAAAACGAACTAATGAATTAGTAAAATATTTAGAAAGAATAGTTAAAGCAACTTACACAGAGGTATAAACCATTTTTCAAAATCATTAACGATCTATTTTTTGCTGGATTTGATTAAGAATTTGAAAACATGTGTATTAAATTTGAAAACTTCACAGAAAACGTCATTTACATTATTTATTTTTGCTTATGAAGGAACTGACATTCTACCTACAAATTGACGGACGGTAAAAATCCTAGCGGTCTTTTTAAAATAAAATAGAGTATATAAATCTTCATCTTGTTTAATATCTTTTAAGCACACTTCTTCTTTTTTGTGGTTTTTAATATCTTAACAATTTCAAGTTAGTGTTAATAAATGTAGTATTGAATTGGGAAATGATTCGTTTAAAATGCAAATGAACGTGAAGCGTTGTGTTGTGGCATACGTTTTTGATCAGCCAATGGAAATCTAATTACATATTCATAAGCACAATGTATAAAATTTGATAAACATGGAGAGAGGAAAAGGTTAAACTATAATTCTATTCATGTAGGTAGTATATGTACTTTTGATCATACTTTATAAAAATAATTATCTGTAGTACTCAATTAGTAAGAAGAAAATATTTCCAGTGCTAAATGTGTCTATTAACGCTTTTTTCTTGTTAAGTATTTTCACTTTCGATTTTTTGAATATTAAACGTAGTTAAGTTCGTTGTGCGGCTCCCTCCTTCTAATTCAGATTATATACTCCTTATCGCTTCAGGTTTCACCGAAAGTGTCTTCAAGTTGCGATACTTTATGTATAAATATTTCCATTTTATGATTATGTGTTTGTAGTTCGTCCAGGCATGTAAGCAGTGGAAAAATTGATAATCGCGATAATCATTTCGACTGAATCCGAATATTTTTAGTTCATTAGTTAGAGAACCAAGCGTGGACGTCGCGCAGTGAAGCTGAACAGGTCAGGGATTTCACAGTTCTCTCCTAACAGTTCATATAAAAGCATGTAATTTCTCGGTCTCAATGTTTCAAATTAATATTCAGTTGATGCTTACCTTGCTGTCTTGTTGAAGGAAGTTAAACCTTTTTATAACTTTTCATCGATTTCATTATATTTTGCCTTAAATCCTTGAAAGTTAATTTAGTGATTTTGCATGTATTCGTATTTATTTATTTATTTATTTTATTTCAAATTACATAATGTTTTACAATAGTACAACCAACATAAAATGGGAAGGCGTCAAATAAAACAGAAATACACATACATACAAGAAAATAGAACCATGCATCAATTTAAAGATATTTAACAAGTTGTTTGACTGTGTGCAATGGTGATCCTTCTGCCAACGCTCTCTAAGGTAATAGAAAAGCTTGCTAGGTCTAGGTTGGTGTCTTTTCTTCAGGATCAGAAGTTGCTTAATGTCATGGATTTTAAGACAAGAGCACTAGTGACTCAGTTTTCAACTTCATTCAAAGGCTGTATCTTTTCGTGATCAGTGGGAGAGCGCAGCGATGGTCCTTTGCGATTTCTCCAACGCCTTCAATTCTGTGAGACAAAAAACTTTTTCATGGGTATCACCTTCAGCTGGCTTCAGTCTTATTTGACAAACAGAAAATAGATTGTCAAATATCAAAATGTTATACCATCAATACAGAACAGTGAGCAGGAAGTGTCCCAAGGATCAGTGTTTGGTCCCCTACTCTTTTTTATTTACAACACTGACCTAGCTTACATCAGCATATGCATTAATTACCTACATTATTTGGTGATGATACTATAGTCTGTAAACCGAGCGTTGATCGTTACGTCATAAATCCTGACGTCAGATCAGTTTTGAAGCATGTCCTGAATTGATTCACAAGAGTCTTGGGAGGAGCATAACTCACCCTTCGCGCATGATCCATTTCGTGTCGGTAAAATAGAAGGCTATTGTCGATCTCGAATGTGAGGTTAGATAGGACGCTGAATTCAAAACCAAAACAATAACAAACAACATGTCATGCTCCTGAACTCGTGATTCACAGATTTAATTTACAGAAACTAACCGATAAACATGTCTTTTTTCACTCTGGTAAGATAATATTTGGATCTCCAATATGAATATTTTAATTGTATGCAGTCTACTTTGTTTTAGGTGAAGAAAAAAAGTCTTGTGAGGTTGGCAATAGGAACTTAAATTAACAACACAATACAAACAGAAATATTCTAGTGTCCTAGTAAAAGTCCAGCAGAAATTCTTAGATATACAGGGGTCTTGTTATCTTGTGTGAATGAAAACATCTAAAACCTGCGAAATTTCGAATAATAAGTGGAATCTTTGCCACGAGAAAAGTTATGTAATTATGCATGTGATATGTGGTTAATTGAAGAAACATTCAACTCAATTCAAAAGCAATGTACTGCGAAACAAACTTGGCCGTGAGAATAGTGTATAAAAAATCACAAAGACATTTTTAATATCAGATATGCAACTGAAACGTGATTTGGACCTTTTCTTTACCAATTAATTTTTATTTGTCATACGATTGTGAACTTGTAAGCATCTGTAAAGTGCAGTAAACAAATTAATAAAAGGAGAAATTTACCATTGCAGTAAACTTTGGCATATAGTTAAATTTGACTCTAAATGCAATTTTATTCTTCGGTTAGCTACGAATTTTGTTGTCTTATCATTTCATTAATCATTTCACATTATAGCAGTTTCTGTAGTTAATAAAACTGAAAGACCTCAAACATGTAGCTTTTCTTTAGTTTTATACATTTAGGTAAGTTTTGTTTATAATTTATTTCTGTTATGCAATGGTTCAAACGCTTAGATTCGTAAAAGTTTATTTAATTTTTGTACAAGTTTTGCTTATTAGCTGTAAATATCGCCATTACGGCCTTAGTTCAAACTTTTAATAATATTTATGCTATTTTTAACATAGGACATCTCCTATAAAATATATTAAATGGGCGACGGTATAGCATAATATTGTATTTGAGTCTGTTGTACTTCAGTTATAACCAAAACTAACTAAAGTAACTTAAACAAAGTAGAGTAGATTGACACCATAAAATAAAACAAGTATGAGAGAAAACGAAAACAATGCTAATTTATTTCCAAAGAACGAATAATAAGTAGTAATAATTCACTCATTATAAAAAACCATACCACACAATCGATGGAAAGAGATGTTGTAATTTAAGGTTCTTGTATCATGTTTTACGAAAGGGGTCATAGTATCTTCTGTGCTTATGAGCACGCTGTTTCCTGCTCATCGCTAAAATAATACTCATAATCATCATCCGAGTGACAAGAGTTGAGATCGATAATGACTGGTAATAATACAAAGCATCTCTCCTTTTTCCAGGCCTCGCTAATTGTATTATAGCATTTGTGTGATCAACATAATTTCTCCATTTTTTTGGTGTAATCTAAAACAGATTCTCTTATAAAATAGCAATATCTAAAAGTTGGACCAGATTCTTACCTTTTGAAGTGCTTCATTCCACAAATTTAAAACAGCTTCGCTTGTGACAGGATGTATCGAACTCATACATCTGCTTGTTACAGCATGTAGCGAACTGATACAAGCCTCGTAGTAACGCTTACGTTCTAACCATACCATCTCAATAGGATTATATTAGCAGATCAGTAGATATCTGCACTATGTCAATATTCATCAGATTCGTTTGCAATGAATGCAGTGTGAGATGTTCGCCTACAATAAAACCGAAATAATGAATAAATTATTTAAAATAATGAAAAATTAAATGCAGATTACCTTTCTCATACATGATCTCCTTATAGTATGGCCATGAACTTTGTGAAGAGGCTCTCCATGAGAGGAAATAATAGCAACTTTTGCCTTGGTTTTAAAGTCAACAAGTTTCTAGACTGCTTTTCAATGCATTCTTTGCACAGTGGCTGACGATATTCCTAAAGCATCAGAAACTCTCTACAACAAACAATAATCCTACTCTTTATATATTGTAAAAACTGCACTTTTGTATCAACTTACATTAGGTATATACTGCACTCATGGGTAAAAGCGTTTTTCCTGCTGCTTTTTCGCAGTCTATTAGTTTTAAAATGAGGACTTGCTCATTTTCAGTGTACCGATGTCCAGGCATTTTCAACTGCGATAACAATCACAAATAAAAACAGAAAAATACGTAAATAAATATATATTTGACACTTTGACAGATGAGGAATTTCATTAAATTCATCTGATATCCTAGCATGCGCAGCTCAACGTACGTCCGTGACGTCAAATTTCTGTCACCCCCGATTGACGGTGGTATGAGAGAGAAAGACAAGGTATGACGTAACGATCAACGCTCGGTTTACAAACTATACCATCATGGGGCTAGGAACGGATAAAGTGACCTTGAAAGATACATTTAGTCAGGATACTCTCAAAGTAAAGCAGTAGTGTCACAGCAATAAACTAACTTTTAATATCTCAAAGGCAAACTTAGGTTCCTTTAAGTGTTCTGTGACAAACATAAATTTAAATGATGAACCACTTATTATTAATAAGGAATATTTTTGGGCTTATTTATAGACTCTAAATTGAAATTTGTGGAACATATCGATAACCTGCGGAAAACTAGCTCAGCATGGTATGCGTTGAGGTTGGTTCCTTATGAATTGGACATGCCCTGGCTAAACGCTTTTTGTACCGGGTGGCCAACTAAGAATGCGAGGTAACTGTATCGGGGAAACTATCCATCGTAGAGACTTGCGGCAAAAAATTTAATTACTAAAACGGTCAAGAGAAAAACCTGGAAAATATTTTCAAGTTTCTAAAAACACCACTAGGGGGCGTAACTGCAATCTTGAATCTAAAAAAGTGATGTTTCTGTGAATTCCGCTATATTAACCTAATAAAAAAATTCCACATATTTGAAGTTGAGGAGAATGTAAAACTTTTTTGTTTAATGCTTTTTGCTGTATCTCTAAAAATAAAGTGGTGGGGGGTATTCAAAGTTTTTTTTTAAATAACACCCCGTATCTGCGAAACGGCTAAGCCGATTTTAACAAACTTGGGTTAGTTCAAAGGAGCTATTCTTGGGCTACAAATGTTGTATTATTTAAAGTTTCGTTAGTTTCACATGTCGCCGCTAGAGGGCTATTTTCGACATTCCGACAGAAATTGTTAATTTTCTCAAAAAAAATTAAATGCATTGATATGATTTTTTTCCATGAAAAAGTAGCTAAATAATGGCTAAACAAGCTCGCGAAAACCGCATCTCGATATCTTGTTCCTAACCCAAAATATAGGCAAAAAAAATTATTACTTACGAAAATCCCTTAATTTTTTTTTTTACTATATTTATCTCGAATTTTCTCTTTTATAAAAGTTCTGGCCCTGAAAAGGACCGATTTAAAAAAGGAAGGTTCTTAGTGCCCCCACAAATGCTCGAAATGCTGACCATCACGTTCTATGCATTGCTAAAGCCTCTCATGGGTAGACAAAACTGCAGTTTCAATTTCGGCTCTCGGTATGGTTCGTATTGCAGTATGAATCCGGTTTTTCAAATCTTCTCTGGTCGTCGGTTGAGTCTGGAACACGATTTCCTTTAACCGCCCCCATAAATAAAAATCCAGACAAGTTAAGTCTCGTGATCGCGGAGGTCATGGAAACAGACTTCCTCTTCCAATTCACCGCTGTTGAAATACTGCGTCGATATGCTCTCGCATATTAATAGCAAAATGTGCTGGGCAACCATCCAACTGCAAAAACAAGTTTTGCCTCGTTTCCAGAGGCACATCTTCCAACAACAACGGTAATTGATTGGCCAAAAATTCAAGAAAGACATTGCCATTTAGGGGTTGCTCGAAAAAATATGGCTCAATAATTTTGCCTTCCAGTACGCCACACCACACAT